>JAJAGP010002014.1:0-141084 GCA_025084515.1 Ancistrus triradiatus
GCTACCATAGATGGTTTGGAAGTTGTATTTCCATTCATTTGGCTCTGCGTGAGCTTTGTTGGACCATCGTCTTCGCCCTACTGGAATGTGTTTACATGACGGTGTCATTTGTTTGATAGTAGTTTGGGCCTAACTGTCTTACAGTTCCCTTACAAACGCTTTGCAGCTGCGGCTTTCAAAAGTGTTTTCCCAAACCAAACTTGCTGTACAAATGTTGAATTGTCTTTTTTTGCAGGAGTGACGCGAGCTCAAATCTCAGCTGGTGCCACTAGTTCTGGATGTTCTGGATAAGGGTGTGCACTGACTGCTGTAAATGTCTGGCACACCACAGAGCCAGTCTGAAATGCTTCTCTTTTCATTTCTGTGGTCCTAAACGCCTCAGGAGTGCGTTATATTGATATCTGCCACTGCTTGGTACTTTTTCAATGCATACTGGGGGAAGGAAGTCTGGGAGAAAGAGAGCTTCGGCTCGATCAGCAGCTCCAGGGACTCCTTCAACACAAAGTTACTCTATAAATGTCAATATGAGTTCAATAGGAAATGAGATGGATTACAGATGAACAGTGCCTAATGAATTCAAGTGCTGGAGTCAGCGGTGTCACGCCTGACGTTTCTGCTGATTTATCATGGCCTTTCACAAGTAATGCTAATCACCTTCAATCTGCTACGCCACAGTGGCAGCATTGTAGACTGTTAGTCATATTTTTCATTAATACCTATTGAAGAATCCAGAAAATATCAATTACAGCATATCCAAGTAGGGTTCATTCGATTAACCCACACATGCACACTCTGATTTATAGCCTTCCCACACAGACAGGTACATAGATTATCTAAATGATGCTGCTTTTTTGCTGAGAAGATTACAATTTAGACCAATCATATTGTTTAATAAATGAGTAAATAAATACATAAAAGGGACTGTGGTGGTGCACTGGTTAAGGTGGACCAGAAGTTACAGCGTTCAAGCCCCACCCCTGCGAAGCTGCCAGTGTTGGGCCATTGAGCAAGGCCCTTAAACCACAATTGCTTGGATTGTATGATGTACCTATGTATGTGTTCTGCCTTACCAAGGGCTTCCAGATTCCAAGTTTCAGAGTTGTCCAGGGGGCTGGGTCTGTGGTAGCAAACTGTGGTGCTAAACAAGTCAGAGCGAACATTGGGTTCTGGTTGAGCTTCATAGGTTACTTGTGATGTTTATATAGAGATCTAACAGTAGTCCATGCTGTTGCATCTAATTTGGGCCACTGACTAAAAGTACCTAATGGCTTGTTGATTAATGCCCTGGATCAGAAGGTTGCGAGTTCAAATCCTAATAACTACATCATGCTGTCACTGATGGGTCATTAGTCTTCTGAGCTCAGTTGTAAGTCGTTCTGCATAAGGAACTAAATCACTGTGCAATTAAAAGGAGGCTCTAGTACCCTGTTAGGCCGGTTCTAGCATGGATGCATGATGAGATACATGGTTGAGCATTGGAGGCAAAGAGGTTCCATATGGTGTCCTGTGGCACATTTGCCCACAGATGTTGCAGCTCGACCTGTAGATTCTCATCCATCATAGTAGCAGTTGGAACAAGTTGGGAGGAAGGCGACGGTGGCTGGCTGTCAATTGCAGGACACATAATGGGCACCATGAAAACAAATTTCCTTCTGCCAAGCACCTGGAAATGGTCCGGGCAGAGACGGGTGTGTAGTGAAGCTGCCACCTGTGTCTGGATGGTGGACGAAACTGTGGGATCTGCTCGTGCTTGTCGGAGGATCAAACCATCCTCTCTACTGGTGGTCTGTCTGGGCCGTTCAGAGCAACGTGTGCGTGTGCCCTCATGGAACCACTGCTAGATCAGAACAGCCTAGATGGCGGGCAATTGGTCGAAAGCGCCCCCTCTCAAAGTTGATCAACTCTGCACAATGTCTTCGAGTGCATTGTAGAGGAATGTTGAGCAGTCAAGAGGTACACTACCCAAAAGTAGCCTCTGAGAGCCTTTTTAGAGGGCAGCAGGAGAAGCAATTTTGCTGCGTCTTGCGATCAGACCAAATGCATATCTACCTGAGACAGAATTGCATGCAAAGTTCTCCAGCAATCCGACATTTCTATCTGGGTGCTTTATTTTTTCTCAGCGAGTATAAAATACATTCCCATGACCATGTGTCCTGTTGTACTTTGCTCACAGACCATTAAAGCGACCTCTCCTCTTGGTGACCCCCGTGTAACCTATAACCTGGAAGAAGGTCAGGTTCCCGAGACCAACATGCCTGTACGGTTCTACATCAAGCCCAATCGACAGGACGGTTCAGCCTCCATTCTAGTAGCCGAGCCGCTAGACTATGAGACCACACGGTTCTTCACACTGAGGGTCCGAGTACAGAATGTAGCAGCCGTACCACTCGCTTCCTTCACCACAGTCTACATCAACATCACCGGTAAGGACTGACTACTCTCTCACACACAGGAGCTCTTACATATCGCAAACTGACAGCACTTAGTGCTTACCTCCGGTTTCCTCCCCGGTTCCAAAGAGGTGCATTAGGTTAATTGGTCGCTTTAAATTACCCCAGCGTGAGTGTGACTGATGAGTATCCCTCTCATGAATAGACATTGATGCTGATGTGATGTTAAATAAATACATAAACAAACAAACTTACTGCTTACAAGAAAACATACAGTAGAAAGCTCTATGCGTTCCAAAAAATTAGTTCTTTACACAGAACACTCATTACGGAGAAAATCACTGTAAACACAGAAGTCTGAACGACCTTTACCCAGGGCACTGACACAACCCCATACCATGACAGAGCCTGGCTATTGGACTTTGTTGATAACAGTCTGGATGGTCTTTTTAATCTTTAATTCAGAGCAGACTGTGTCTATTTCTTCCAAAAAAAGACCTGGAATACTGATTCATCTGCCCACAGTACCACTGTGGTTTGGTCCATCCTAGGTGCTTTGAGCCCAGAGAAGTCGACATTGCTTCGGAACATGGTTAAAATAAGACTTTCTTTTTGGCAAAGCAATGTTTTAAGTGGCATTTGTGAATGTAACTCTGTATTGTAGTGCCTGATAAAGGTTTGATAAGGTAATCCCTTGCCCATGTGGTTCTATCAGCTATTGATGCAGTGCCGTCTGAGGGATTGGAGATCACGGGTTTTCAGCTTAGGTTTGCACTATCATACTAAGTTTTGAAGGAGCATATTAGACCCCTTGTGCCACCCAAGCACCAATATAAGAATATATTTCTAAAATATGTGAAATTAGCGCTATATTGAAAGGGCATACAGAACGATTTAGCTGATAAAATACTATCACTGACTGGAACTGAGCAAGAACAGACAGTGAGCTGCCTGTGTGACTGTACATGCATGTATGAGGTTGGGGAAGAGGCAGTAGCGAAGCAGTGAGCAGCTACAGCAGGGAAGCACAACACTGGAGACCGCATCAGCATTAATTAGGTGGAAAATGGAGATTGAAAGGGAATGAAAGGAAGACAAAGCCCTTGGAAAGCTCATTTGAGAGACGGTGTAATCAGAGCACTGCAGGGAAGAGCCGAGTTCCTCTTGCAGTTCTTACACACACACACACACACACACACAAACCACCCCTACCTGGTGTGCGGCTTCTCAGCTGCCACTCTCCGGTGGAAACACTTGTGCATCCCTATAAACCTGCAACAGATGGTGTATAACGTGATTTGATAACAGAACATCATCTCTGTGTTTGTCTCTGTTTCTCGACTCAGATGTCAATGACAACGTCCCGTTCTTCATGTCGAGTACCTATGAAGCCACGGTGCCCGAAGGAGCTGAGATCGGCACCTCTGTGGCCCAGGTTGCTGCCTCTGATCTGGACTCTGGCCTCCATGGCATGGCAAGTCAAGTCAGATTTATTTATAGCGCATTTTACAATGGAGCGTTGTCTCAAAGCAGCTTTACAATTTTTTATAATTATCTTAGAATATCTAGGGCCAATCCCAAATTGAGCAAGTCTAGAGTGACAGTGGTAATTAAAACTACCTAAACATTATAAGGAAGAGACCTTGGGAGGTCCAAGACTAAAAAAGGGAACATTTTCCTTGGATGGCTTAGATGATAAATGTAAGAATTGAACTAATTTATCTAGTCAGATAAGTCTGTAGTAATAATTAAAAATAACTATTTTTTTCACAAATAGCCAAGTCTAGACTCTAAAGACAGAGGAATCAGGCTACACATAAGGTACCAGGTGATGAGTTTAGCCATTTCTGTGTTGTTATCAATTATTTCACCCATTTTCATGATGTAAGCCGGTAATTCTGGAGTGATCTGTGTTACTGTGGACTGTGTATAGACGTTTAGACTAAATATACCTTTTTCTCCTTCAAGATCAATTACCTCATCCTGAAGGACCAGAGCGGCGACTCTCAGTTTTTCAACATTAACCCGTACACGGGCGTCATCCACACTCGTGCCACCTTTGACCGCGAGCAGAAGAGCTCCTACCTGATTGAGGTTCAGTCCCAGGACAGCTCAGAGTCGGCCCGACCCGGGCAGCAGGGTCAGCCGAATACAGGTGTGCTGACTCACGCTTTTCTCATGTGCAGATTCTGTAGAACTTACAGAACAGGATCTAGACAAGTGCAGAAATTTCATTTCAGTGTTATGGGGGGGCAATAATCAGTAAAAGGTGCTACCAAAAGTACTGTTGTATTAATGATCTCACCCAACGGAACCTTAACTGGGAAGCAACATGAAGATGTTTCAGTTTGAATTTGCACTGTAGTCATTAAATATGTGTTACTGGTCTAATCTTGCACTGTATTCGAAATGGCATACTACATACTACTCGAAGTAGTACAGTCGTGCTTGAAAGTTTGTGAACCCTTTAGAATTTTCTATATTTCTGCGTAAATATGACCTAAAACATCATCAAATTTTCACACAAGTCCTAAAAGTAGATAAAGAGAACCCAGTTAAACAAATTAGACAAAAATATTAAACCCTTACTTTCAGTATCTGGTGTGACCCCCCTGTGCAGCAATAACTGCAGCTAAACGTTTCCTGTAGCTGTTGATCAGTCCTGCACACCGGCTTGGAGGAATTTTAGCCCATTCCTCCGTACAGAACAGCTTCAGCTCTGGGATGTTGGTGGGTTTCCTCACATTAGCTGCTCACTTCAGGTCCTTCCACAACATTTCCATTGGATTAAGGTCAGGACTGGTTGACTTGGCCATTCCAGAACATGAACTTTATTCTTCTTTAACCATTCTTTGGTAGAACGGCTTGTGTGCTTAGGGTTGTTGTCTTGCTGCAAATGACCCACCTTCTCTTGAGATTCAGTTCATGGACAGATGTCCTGACATTTTTCCTTTAGAATTCCTCTCTGATCTCATTCAGAATTCATTGTTCCATCAATGATGGCAAGCCGTCTTGCCCAGATGCAGCAAATCAGGCCCAAACCATGATACTTAACCACCACCATGTTTTCAACAGATTTGGATAAGGTCCTTATGCTGGAATGCAGTGTTTTCCTTTCTCCAAACATAACACTTTTCTATTAAAGCAAGAAGTTCAGTTTTAGTCTCATCCATCCACAAAACTTTTCTCTCCCAGTAGCCTTCTGGCTCGTCCACGTGATCTTTAGCAAACTGCAGACGAGCAGCAAGCAATTGTTCTTTTTGGAGAGCAGTGGCTTTCTCCTTGCAACCCTGCCATGCACACCCATTGTTGTTCAGGTGTTCTTCTGATGTTGTGGACTCATGAACATTAACATTAGCCAATGTGAGAGAGGCCTTCAGTTGCTTAGAAGTTACCCTGGGGGTCCTTTGTGACCTCACCAACTATTCTACACGCCTTGAGTCTTGGAGTGATCTTTGTTGGTACGACCACCTCCTGGGGAGGGTAACAATGGTCGTTGAATTTTGAATTTCTCCATTTGTACACAATCTGTCTGACTGTGGATTGGTGGAGTCCAACTCTTTAGAGATGGTTTTGTAACCTTTTCCAGCCAAGATGAGCATCAACAACTCTTTTTTTCCGAGGTTCTCAGAACCTCATTTGGTTTCGTTCGTGCCATGATACACCTTTTCCACAAACATGTGCTGTGAAGAGCAGACTTTGATAGATCCCTGTTCTTTAAATAAAACAGCGTGCCCCCTCTCACACCTGATTGGCATCCCATTGATTGAAAACACCTGCCTCTAATTTCAACGTTCAAATGAACTGCTAATCCTAGTGGTTTTACTAATATGTAATATTGGATCATTTTTTCCTCAATAAATAAATGACCAAGTATAATATTTTTGTCTCATTTTTTTAACTGGTTCTCTTTATCTACTTTTTAGTGACTGTTTGAGGACTTGTGTGAAAATCTGATGATTGTTTAAGGTCATATTTTATGCAGAAATATGGAAAATTCTAAAGGGTTCCTCTGATATTTAGGGAGGTCTAAGAGAATAAATTAGGTGGTTTTGAGTTGTAGGAATGCACAGCAGGCTTCCAAAAGTGTTTTGCTCTTTGATATATTAGCTATTAAAATTAATCATCACACTGCTGGTTTCATAAAGACTATGCTACGTTGTGCTTCTCCACACAGACACGGCCTACGTGAGGATTTTCGTCACCGATGTGAATGATAACGCTCCAGCCTTTGCTCAGCCTGTGTACGAGATCAGTGTGGAGGAGGACAAGGAAGTGGGCTACGTAGTCATTACTGTCACTGCTAATGATGAAGATGAAGGTAAGAGCATTGATTGCCGTCGTGATGGAAGTTCCAGAGAACTCTGCAATCGCTCCGTAGCTCTTACTTTAACGCAACAAATCAGAGTAGGCAGAAAAGGTTTGTGAACCTCATTCACTTTTCATACCAGCTTAGTACATTTCAGGGTCGCAGTCCTAAACAACAAATCACAGTGGGACACTTTGACTCTTAGGTGTGCCTTTGTTATGTGGAAGGAAACCGGACTACATCGGGGAAACCCACACAGACACAGGGAGAACATGCAAATTCCACAATGGCCCTAATTGAGTAAGCCTGGGGCGACAGTGGCAAGGTAAAACACCCTAAATTTTGTAAGGAAGAAAGATTGGGAGGACCCAGAGAAGGTCACTGTGCTATCCAAGTTTATTATGAAGTGACCTAATACTGTACATATTCTGTCTAATCCAATAAAAACAATCAGCTGAACATTCACTTGTAATGTGAAGGTTGGGTGGTGGGCTTATGGAACCCTGCAATGGACAGGCACCCTGCCCAAGGTGTAACTTTGCCTCCACCCAGTCAAGACTCTAGACCCTGCCCTGTGACCCTGGCCAGGACAGTATTAGATCCTACAGTGACTCATCTAAGCTGCCCAAGCTGGTTGGGTCCGTTTTTGAGACTTGGTCCTCCTGAGGTTCCTTCCAGATAATGTTTAGGGAATTATTCCTTGCCACTGTCGCCTCAGTTTGGGATTGGCCTTAGATAACGGAAGATAATAGCAAATTGTAAAGCTGCTTTGAGACAATGCTCCATTGTGAAAAGCGCTATAGAAATAAATCTGACTTTGACATGGACCAGGGTAAAGCTGTATGCTTTGCTTTGTGTTGTACGTTCCATGTCTTTTTTGAAACCACGGATAAAGCTGGAATAGAGTTGGGAACCTCTTTCTCAAATGTTCTAGTGAATGTGATGAGATTGGGGGTTGTAGAGGTTCCGTAGTGGCGTTCTAATAAAATGTGTGCATTTCTCCATACTCAAATCAACAACGTGATTCAGATGAGCTTAGAAGAGGAATTGTAGAAAGCCATAACCCTAGAAAATGCTGCTAATGTTCAACAGCATCTTGTTCAACCGGTGAAGCATGGTGGAGGAGCATCACGGTTCAGGGCTACTTTGATGCTTAGGGATAGCTTCATCACCTGAAACCTCAGAATGGTTTAAAATAGACTTTAGACCTTTTGGGAAGATGTGCTATGACCTGAAGATGGATATTCATGTAAAGGCCTATTCACACAAAAAAACAGGAAGCTATCATTTGTGTTATTTGTGGACATGAACAGATTAGAATCCACTTGGATAAACAAAGAAACAGTTCCATACAGTCACTGGGAGCTTTATCACCATCATTCTTTCAGTTCTATTCCACCAGATCTTTTCTTTAATATCCATGTTTTATAGTCAGTGTGTTGCTTGTCCTCTAAGCTCCTGTGCTCTGCTACTAGCAGGATGAGCTGTTCTGCCCGACAACCGAGCTCTGATTGGTCAGCCAGATTTTAACACATCCGAACAACGCAGAAATTAGAACAGGCTCCGATTAAAGATTTTACGCAGCGTCGGTGTGAAGGACGGATTTAATATCAGTGTTCTTTTTCAAAACGTTTTGACGTGTAAAATTCAGGCTCGGTGTGAAAAGGCCTTAAGAAATTCCAATAAAATCTGGTCAGAAGCTCCAGGTAACTAAAGGCAGTCCAACAGTTATTAAACACAAGGGTTCACATACTGTATATTTCAGCCAAAACCATAAAGGTTTCGTGTTCGGGCAGAATATTTGTCTCCCTGAGCTTGTGTACTATTATTGCTAGGATGAGGATCAGACCGAGACAGCTACATGCTCTCCCTGCTGAAAAGTCTCTATTTACGGATCCTGTCACCTGTCTGCTTTTTAATGTGGATTTTCCTCAGCCTGCATGAATCTGTAATGATATTTTTGACAGCTTGAGGCTGGGAAAAATAATCATAGTGTGAGGTAAAATTCATCTTTCTCCCCACTGAGCTTGTTAGCGAATCTCTGCGGCGGTTGTGGGAGTAAGACGTTCAGACCCCTGAGGTGGCTGTTTCATGTCGGCGTCTTTCTTTTGTTCGTCGCTCGTAGTTTTGCAAAGGAAAAAAATAAATAAGAGCCTGCTTTAATGACAGCTAAACCCTTTGTGAGAAGGATGCCGGGAATTATTTACAAGTGATGCTTCCTTACTTAGATTTATCTTTCCGTTCAAGCACAGAATGAACAACTTTGTCACCACGTTCATCAGGTGTCCACTGTATTGAGGAACCACTGTGGAGTGGCGCTGTACATTTAAGCAGCAGAACACGAGAGGTGTGATATCACGAATAACACGGCTGTTATTTGGTGGCGGTCGCTGAGGCGAGTGCCATAGATAATCATTGACAGATAATATATTTACATTACAGCCTAAAAGACTATGTGACTGTGGTAAGGTCCGGTCAGCGACCTGTTTCACAGAACCTACATCTGTACATTTACATTTACAGCATTTAGCAGACGCCCTTATCCAGAGCGACTTACAGTTGGTACAGTCTTACAATCCAAGCAGTTGTGGGTTAAGGGCCACAGTCTTACAATCCAAGCGACTTACAATTGGTACAGTCTTACAATCCAAGCACTTGTGGGTTAAGGGTCTTGCTCAAGGACCCAACAGTGGCAGCTTGGCAGAAATGGGATTTGAACCCTGGACCTTCTGGTCCAGAGTCCATTACCTTAACCGCTAGGCTACCACAGTGTTACGCAAGATGTTAAGCAAATGATGGTCAATTAATGCTCGATTTTGTTTGTTGTTTTAGTTAACACAACCTTTGCATTGAACATCCTTACATACAGCAAAGTTTAGAAAATGTAATGCATATGATTAAAATTTTTTTGAGCAAAATAGGTGACATTTTGCACGTGCAAACTTTTGGGCGTCTTGCAAAGGGACCCCTGGTGTTTTTGCAAGGTCTCAGAACTTAATTGTCTTAATAGTTCATTAAGTTTTACAGAAATATTTGCATTTATTTTTCAGCGTTCAAACTTTTGGATTATTTCTAGTTTGTTACAGTTCAGTTCAGGGTAGTTCTTTCTGGTTTTCATTTATTTTTACACTGTGCTAGTGTTTTATTTTAAACAATAGTATTCATTAGAACACAATATGAAAACATTTAGTACATTTTTAATGCCTTTCAAGACTGCGATTCTCTTCTTTCAGCAGTTGTTGCAAGGGTTCTGTCATTCAGGCGTGAATTAGATATACAGGGCATTCGGAAAGTCTTCAGACCCTTTCACTTTTTCACATTTTATTCTGTGGTCTTGTGCTAAAATAAAAAGCAATTCCAGTTTTTCACCATCAGCTGAGCTGAATTTCAAGTGTCCTAGCAAAGGGTCTGAATACTTATGTCCATGTGAAATTCTAGTTTTTCCTTTGTAATAAATTAGCAAAACTTTCTGAAATTCTGTTTCCACTTTCTCATTATGGGGCACTGACTGCAGAGTGATGGGGAAAAATAGTTGTTTTTTTATTTTAGCACAAGGCCTGGACATAACAAAATGTGAAAATAGTGAAAAGGTATGAAGACGTTCTGAATGTATTGTATTTAAGTATTTATTTCCTATTATATTTCGGCCATTAAAGCGAACAGACGTTGAAGATAGGACGTTAAATGGTGCATAGCTGTACTAAAATGTATTTATAGATTTAGATTATTTTGAAATGATAACAACCTGTATTATGAATAGATCTGGATTAGTTGAGCCTTGACCAAAGCCTTGTAGATACCCTACCGATACACCGGTTTGCCCTGTCCGTTTTGAGCGAGACATGCTCGGACAGGTCACCTTTCAGTTCAGTGTAGCGTGTCAGTCGGCTGTCTTTCCGCCCCCGTATCACCTCCGTCACCGCTGGACTCCGCTGGCCTGTCACTCGTGGATGGTTCAGTAACAGGATTACTGCACCTGATTTCCTTCCTGTCTTCATCAGCACAGAAGATGAACTCTGCTCATCCGTCATCGCAAACAAACACGTGGGGCCGCGAGGGCTCTCGCCTCTGTCACGCGGCTTCACCTGTTAAATACGCTACACGTGTTTGACAAATGCAGGGTGGCATGTAGCAACCATCAGCAGGCTGAGAGCCCAGGGGGGAGCACTAGCGAGCGATGCAGGTGGCTAAAAGCTCATTATGGATGAGACAGCAGCCATGGCGTAGAGGTGAAGGTGTCAAGCTGGCCTGCCATGGCTGGATGGACTGCACGGATCTGCCAGACAGCTAATATCTCAGACCTGTCACGGCCAGGAATGCAAATCAGAGCAATGACACGCTGTCTTTGCGCCATCTTTGGAAAGCGTCCAGTATTTCATTTCACACTGAGGGTAAACGTAGGAAATTAGGGCAATTAGTGAGGCAGGATTTGGATGTATTCAGTGGAGAATATCATAAAATAGACGATATAACAAAATCTACAGGATATAATACAATAGTATCTAAAACACATACAGTAATGTAATGGAAATCAAGTAGCAATTGTGTTCACTATATGGCCAAAACTATACAGACACCCATTCTAACGTATTACATCTGTTATTTCAGCCACGTTAACTGCTATGGAATCTTCACTGACATAATGACAGTAGAACGTGTTGTACTGAACACATCGGTGACTCTCAGGACAGGTACATGCCATTTAATGACTGCATTCTGTTCTGTAAAACAGGACATTGAGCGTAATGGATGTCGACCAGACGTAGTCTTTTTATGCTTCTGTAATGTAAATATAAAGGGTATTTTCACAAGAAAACAGTGTGCAAACGATACGTAGAAACAAAACATTTATACCCATGCTTATAGAAATGAACAGTAATTACAGAAAATACAGTAATGTACACTTAATAATGTTCTGACAGACAGTATTACAAACAACACGGAAGATCAGCCAGATCAAACAGAGACTCGACGATTGAATATGAACCTGTTTATATACAGTAGTTATAGATTAGAGAGAATATACAGGTAGTTAAGGAGTACTACTTACAATAGGACAGGTACCTACACTTACAAACACCGTTTATAGCTTGGTACAAATAAGCAGCAGAAAGTCATCCACACAAACACGAGGAACTTACACCAAAAGCTTCTAAACACATCAACCGAGTGAGAACAGTCCCTAGTCCAAACGTGGGCTAACGAGCAAGCGACCTTTAAGGCCACCTCTGCTCGTGGAACTGCAGCGTTGGAGAGTGGGTAACATGGTTTGTACATACATAAACAATAATCATAGCAATCTGCTATAATTATTCAGTACAGTACTGTATACTGTAACATTATACATTTAGTCATATACAGTGGGGCAAAAAAGTATTTAGTCAGCCACTGATGGTGCAAGTTCTCCTACTTAGAAAGATGAGAGAGGTCTGTAATTTTCATCATAGGTACACTTCAACTATGAGAGACAAAATGTGTGAAAAAATCACACTGTAGGATTTTTAAAGAATTTAATTGTAAATCATGGTGGAAAATAAGTATTTGGTCAATAACAAAAGTTTTCAGCTCAGTACTTTGTAACATAACCTTTGTTGGCAATGACAGAGGTTTCGAACATTTTCCTGTAAGTCTTCACCATGGTTGGCACACACTGTAGCTGGTATTTTGGCCCCAATTTCCCTCCATGCATATCTCCTCTAGAGCAGTGATGTTTTGGGGGCAACATGGACTTTCAACTCCCTCTACAAAATTTTCTATGGGGCTTGAGGTCTGGACCCCACTGGCTAGGCCACTCCAGGACCTTGAAAATGCTTTTTTTACGGAGGCCACTCCTTCGTTGCCCGAGGGGTGTGTTTTGGGATCATTCCATGCTGGATCATTGTCCATCTTCAATGCTCTTACTGATGAAGGAGTTTTTTTTGGCTTAAAATCTCACGATACATGGCCCCGTTCATTCTTCCCTTCAACATGGATCAGTCGTCCTGTCCCCTCTGCAGAAAAAAACAGCTCCAAAGTATGATGTTTCCACCCCCATGCTTCACAGTAGGTATGGTGTTCTTGGTGATGCAAACTCAGCATTCTTCTTCCTCCAAAACACGACGAGTTGAGTTTTTTTTACCAAAAAGTCTATTTTGGTTTCATCTGACCACATGATATCTCCCAATCCTCTTCTGGATCATCCATATGCTCTCTGGCAAACTTCAGACGGGCCTGGGACATGTACTGGCTTAAGCAGGGGGGCACGCCTGGCACTGCAGCATCCGAGTCCCCTCTCGGCGTAGTGTGTGTGACTGGATGTTAGCCTTTGTTTTTTTTTACTTTGGTCCCAGCTCTCTGCAGGTCATTCATCAGGTCCCTCCGTATAGTTTTCTGGGATTTTTTTTTGCTCACCGTTCTCATGATCATTTTCCCACAGGATGAGAATCTTGCGTGGAGCCCCAGATCGAGGGAGATTATCAATGGTCTTTGTATGTTCTTCCATTTTCTTACAATTGCTCCCACAAAGCTTGATTTTTTTCACACCAACCTGCTTTGCCTATTGTACATTCACTTTTTCTTCCCAGCCTGCTGCAGGTTTTACAATTTTCTTCTTCCTGGTGTCCTTCGACAGCTTCTTTTTGGTCTTGGCCATGGTTGAGTTTGGAGTCCTGACTGTTTGAGGCTGTGGACAGGTGTCTTTTATTACAGATAACGAGGTCAAACAGGTGCCATTAATACAGGTAACGAGTGGAGGACAGAAGAGCTTCCTAAAGAAGAAGTTACAGGTCTGTGTGAGAGCCAGACATTTTGTTTTTTTTTGTTTGTGGGTGACCAAATACTTATTTTTCCACCATGATTTACAATTAAATTCTTAAAAAATCCTACAAAGTGATTTCCTGGATTTTTTTCCCTCATTTTGTCTCTCATAGTTGAAGTGTAGCTATGATGAAAATTACAGACCTCTCTCATCTTTCTAAGTAGGAGAACTTGCACAATCTGTGGCTGACTAAATACTTTTTTGCCCCACTGTAGCAGACGCCCTTGCGGCTGATACAATCTTCTAATCCAAGAAGTTGTGGGCTAAAAGGGTTTTGCTCAAGACCTAACAGTGGCAGCTTGGGAGATTTTTGATTTGAACTCTGGACTTTCTGATCTAGTGTCCAGTACCTTAACCTCTAAGCCAAAACAGTCCCACAGTTGAGAAGCGCTGTACAATGTCTTTGCCGATTTGAGTCTGTTTTGAGGCCGCTATGTCCGGAGTTAAAAGACAAACATTTGTTTACTATTATAATTTATTATAATTTTAAATACCTTGGCCATTAAAGTAAATGGCGGTTGGTCATATATAACAACTATAACAATTTTAATGTCATCCATTTCTACCTCCAACAAGTCAGTTCATCAAATTTCCAAACACAAGGTCTATAAATAAATGGTTTTCCAACTTTGATTGAGAGCTTGGCTCACTCCTGACCTGAACTTTCAGAGATAGATTGGAATTTCAACAGTGAGCCAGGGCTTATTGTCCAAAAAAAGCAGTCATGTTCCAAAATCTAATGGAACAAAATCTTTTCAGAAGAGTGAAGCCTGTTGTAGGAGCCAACGAGTTCAAACTTCATATTAATACCCATGTCTTTGGATTTACTTTGTGTTGGTTGTTTGTATAGTTAAAACACAGGTGAACACATTGAATTTTTTAGAGCTTTTGTGCTGTGAACCGGGTGCAGTACAGTGCTGCTGGTCAGGGCATCAAACTCGTCAGCTTACCATTAAGGAAACTGCTTTGGGCCAAAGTACCAGTGATGCTTTCAGTAAGTGTGAGGGCACACTATGCTGCACAAGCCTGATGGTTGGGGGCATGGTTGGCATATCTTAATGAAAGTCTCACACATCAGGGGCAGATGGTGTTTGTCTCATCAAATCTGATCCAGGTCGGTAAACAGAAGTTATTTCTTCTTTTTGCATGGAGGGTAGACAGAGAGGCATACGTAGAGAGAGATTTTTTTTTTTTGCTTGTCTGAATCTGTTTCTGTTACATCTGCAAATGAAGTGAAAACAAATATGAAGTGATTTAGTGAGGCCTGGTGTAGATTCTCTGAAACGATACAGGAGGAATAGAAATCTATTACATTTATGTCATTTGGCAGACATCCTTATCCAGAGCAGCTTTTGATACAATCTTAACGTTCAAGCTCTTGTTTTTTAAGGGGCTTATTCAAGGACCCAACAATGGCAGCGGTGGGATTTGAACCCTGGACCATCTGGTCCATAGTACCTTCACCACTAGAGTACCACAGTCTTCGTTGGGTGTTTGATAATGGTGGTAAAGAGTCAAAGTCATGCATAATGTAATGCATAAAATAATGAAAATAATAAAATAGTGAACTGTAGTCTCTGTAGGTTCTATCCTCCAATAGGTAACAGTTTTGAGGGTAGGGGGAGTCCTCTGAGCTGGTCTTGGTAAAGATATGAAGCCTGGTACTGGAAGGACAGGTCAGAAAGAAAACAGAATATGTGGTTAGGGATGTTAAGAACACAGAGTCTCTAAACAGAACACAGTAGTACCAACTATAACAGCATAGCTAGAAAGGGGAGAACCAGAAGGTAAGCTCTGTCTCACATATCGGTCTATAATTGATTTGAGATCTGTCAAATGTGAAAGAGAGACCAAAGTCAAAGACAGAGTCCAAGTTATTTCTGTAGCACCTTTCACAATGGAGCATTGTCTCAAAGCAGCTGTACAACCACTTCCAAACTGAGCAAGCCTGGGGTGACAGTGGCCAGGAAAAACTCCATAGACATTATAAGGAAGAAACCCTTGGAGGACCAAGATTCAAAAAGAGACCCAAACTCCTTGGGCAGCCTAGATTTTATATGTAAGGATGAAATAAAGTTATGTAATTAATACGTTTATTGTAATAGTTTAAAAAAACAGAAGCTAAAAATATATTAAAGGAGATAACATATGGAATAATACAATAATTATTAATAATAGTGAAAATAGATGTAAAAAATTTTATAAAATAATGTAAAAATGTGCATATAGGCATTATTCAGTCCAGTACACCGAGTCACTATAGGATCATGTGTCCATGACAGGAACCGGGGACCGGGTCGATCTGGATAGAAATGTTTCATCATAGAGATCAGGTGATCAGTCAGAGTTTCTGTTCTGGGTTGCAGTGCCTCATCCCTCTTTTTTAATTTGTAACCCTACATATAAATGTTGATCTGCTGCAGGTGACAGAATGATGGCATGAGCTGTGATCAAGAGTGCCATTCTGAGACCGTGTGGGATTTAATGATTAGCTGTAGAAAGACAGGGGAGGATGAAAGGCTTGCGCATTTCTGATGTACCTCTGTTTGAACTGCTAAACTGCGCAACAGCCAAAGGGACAAATGGCACAATTAAGTCTGCCTGCATTTACACCTACCATGTACATCGTGACAAAAAAAACTTTGAAAATTAATTGAACTCTTTCAACTCCCAGGACTTTATTCTCATACAGTATTGTATGTAGTTATTACTGGACGTGTTTTAAGATAAAAAAGACACAGAGGTTGCTTGTGTTTAGGACCCTTTTTTCCAATCAATTATTACAGTTTCTAGATCTCTCTTATTTGTTACATTTCCCCCGTTCAGTCTGTTTCCTACTCGAATTCCTACAGGGATCACATTATGAAACTATTTCTAATTATGTTTGTGTCAGGTGGGGGTACGACTGGTCTGCTCACTCTACCACAGCCTAAGGTCAGGACTTTGACTTGGCCATTCCAAAACATGAACTTTATTCTTCTTTAACCATTCTTTGGTAGAACGGCTTGTGTGCTTAGGGTCGTTGTCTTGCTGCATGACCCACCTTCTCTTGAGATTCAGTTCATGGACAGATGTCCTGACATTTTCCTTTAGAATTCTCTGATATCATTCAGAAATCATTGTTCCATCAATGATGGCAAGCCGTCCTGGTCCAGATGCAGCAAAACAGGCCCAAACCATGATACTACTCTACCACCACCATGTTTCACAGATGGGATAAGGTTCTTATGCTGGAAATGCAGTGTTTTCCTTTCTCCAAACATAAAACGCTTTTTCTTTTAAAACCAAAAAGTTCTATTTTGGTCTCATCCGTCCACAAAACATTCTTCCAATAGCCTTCTGGCTCGTCCACGTGATCTTTAGCAAACTGCAGACGAGCAGCAATGTTTCTTTTTGGAGAGCAGTGGCTTTCTCCTTGCAGCCCTGCCCATGCACACCATTGTTGTTCAGTGTTCTTCTGATGGTGGACTCATGAACATTAACATGAGCCAATGTCAGAGAGGCCTTCAGTTGCTTAGAAGTTACCCTGGGGTCCTTTGTGACCTCGCCAACTATTTACACGCCTTGCTCTTGGAGTGATCTTTGTTTGGTCGACCACTCCTCCTGGGGAGGGTAACAATGGTCTTGGATTTCCTCCATTTGTACACAATCTGTCTGAGTGTGGATTGGTGGAGTCCAAACTCTTTAGAGATGGTTTTGTAACCTTTTCCAGCCAGATGAGCATCAACAACTCTTTTTCTGAGCTCCTCAGAAATCTCATTTGATCGTGCCATGATACACTTCCCACAAACATGTGTTGTGAAGAGCAGACTTTGATAGATCCCTGTTCTTTAAATAAAACAGGGTGCCCCACTCACACCTGATTGGCATCCCATTGATTGAAAACACCTGACTCTAATTTCACCTTCAAATTAACTGCTAATCCTAGAGGTTCACTTACTTTTGCCAACTCACTAATATGTAATACAGGATCATTTTCCTCAATAAATAAATGACCAAGTATAATATTTTGGTGTCATTTGTTTAACTGGGTTCTCTTTATCTACTTTTAGGACTTGTGTGAAAATCTGATGATGTTTTAGGTCATATTTATGCAGAAATATCGAAAATTCTAAAGGGTTCACAAACTTTCAAGCACCACTGTATATGATATGTGTGTACTATAGATTGGCTGCCGCCTCACAGCTCGCGAGACTCGGGTTCTAGTCCCAGCCCGGCTGCTGCCTGTAGTTGGATTTCTGCAGTTATCCGATTTATTCCAGTGGTCAAGTAAACAGCATTTTTCTCAAATTGGATTAAGGCATAGAAATCTGATGGGGCTGTATTTTACCTCAGTAGTCAGATTTCTCAGTGCATGTCTACCCTTACTCTGTTTTCTTTGATCATTTTTCTCAGTCGACACATACACGCACGGTTGCCAGGTCTGCTTATTCTAATAAACTTTGCTTGTTGTAATGTAACATGCTTGTAAACAGACCCTGTTTTCTGCCTCACCAATGGCTTTGGGTCTAGAGTAGCGCAAGCAGATCAGGGTGCCCCCATGTGACAGTTGGCCATAGCTGAATTACCGTTACATTTTATCAGAGTCCTCCTTCTCATGACTTCAGATCTTACGAATAATCTTTTGAATAAAACTCTCTCTTTTGATGATTCAACTCCTGACATATTCCGACATATCTCTAACCCCACAACAGGTGCTAATGCCAAGCTACGCTACCAGATCACCTCAGGGAACACGATGGGCACATTTGATGTTGAGCCAGAGGTTGGCACAATCTTTATTGCCCAGAGGCTGGATTATGAGCGGGTTCAGCGTTATGAGCTACGGCTGGTGGCGTCAGATGGGAAATGGGAGAACCAGACGGTGGTGGCTATCAACATTATTAACCGAAATGATGAAGCGCCGATCTTCAGCCAGACGGAGTACCATACCAGCGTGACAGAGGAACTGACCGAGCTGCCCGTTCTCGTGCTGGAGGTAAAAGGAAAAAGGTTTATATCGTGTTATCTTCATGCAATCAGACTTTAAATGAATATTCTATCAAATATGAACTGGGACTCTCTTTAGTGGTTTTGCAGGCGTTCAAATCAGATCTGGTCAGAATCTACAGTTTACAGTCGGTATTCACAGGGACGAAAATCCCAAGAGGATGGGGGGCACATCACCCCCTTCGTGGGAGAAACAGAGAGTTATCCCCCAAATTATATATAATTTTAATTATATATAGTAGTAGAAAATAGCATGGAAAGAAATTGTGCTACTTATAGATTTTATAACTGTACTTAAAGCTCTGCATTTACATTTACAGCATTTAGCAGACGCCCTTATCTAGAGCGACTTACAATTGATACAGTCTTACAATCCAAGCATATGTGGGTTAAGGGCCTTGGTCAAGGGCCCAACAGTGGCAGCTTGGCAGATGTGGGATTTGAACCCTGGACCTTCTGGTCCAGAATCCAGTACCTTAACCGCTAGGCCACCACAGTCCCTAAATACGTTCTTGTAAAGCTAATGGAGCAGATTAGATGAGATCACGCCATAGTCATTGTACTTAAGAAAAAGAGTACGTCCATTTATAGGGTCCCACCTACTGGTCCTTCTTGGTATGACGAAAACCTTTATCCTCACATATACATTTAATACAGTAGTACTTTTGGTTGCACCTTTGGCATTTCTCTGGAGAAAATTTACTGTTTGTTGTCCTCGCCAACACTGAAATGAAACCTACACCCTTGGTTGTTCATTGTCCAGGTCTCAGCCACAGATCCAGATCAAGAGGCGGACCAGAGTGCGGTCCGATATTCGTTGCACGGACAGGGTGCTGGCAGCGAGTTCACTATAGAAGAGCTCAGTGGAAGAATTTACGCCCAAAAGCGCCTTGATCGGGAAGAACGCTCGGCCTGGCAGTTCCTGGTGTTGGCCACGGATGAAAACGGAGACGGTCTGACTGGCTTTGCTGATGTGATGGTAGAGGTGCGTGACATAAATGACAACGCTCCCCAATTCCTGTGCGCTTCAGAGGGCTGCTTCATTGGTCACGTCCCCGAGAACTCTCCAGCTGACACCTCCATCATGGAGATGAGGGCCACCGACCTGGATGACCCAAAAGCCGGAAGGAATGCCGTTCTGACGTACAGGATCGTTCAGAACGTCCGTAACGAGATCAACCTGAACCTTTTCTCCATAAATCCCGCCACTGGCACCATCTACACGGTGCTGCGTTCCCTGGACAGGGAGGTGGAGGACCGTTACTTGGTGGTTGTGGAGGCAAGGGATGGAGGAGGTCTGTCTGGGACCGGAACAGCCACTATTGTAGTTTCTGATGTGAATGATCACCCTCCGCTGTTCACACAGAAGATCTACATGGCCTCCATGGCAGAGGATCTGGATATCAACAGTGAAGTCCTGACGGTGGCTGCTACAGACGGGGACGATGGCGAAAACTCCGTGATGACCTTCAGCATCATCGGTGGAGATGAGGATCGCAAGTTCTTCATCGAGACGGACAAGGGGAACCGTCGCGGAGTCGTGCGACTGAAGAAGAAGATCGACTTCGAGAAGCCCCATGAGCGCACCTTCAATCTCACGGTCAAAGTGGAGGATGCAGACTTCTTCAGCCTGGCCTACTGCGTCATCCAAGTGGAAGACTCCAACGACCACGCGCCCGTCTTCTTCCCCCAGTTCTACAACGCAGGGTCCATGTTTGAGGACGTACCTGTCGGCACCATTGTGGCCCAAGTGACTGCCGTGGACCTGGACTCGGGGCAGAATGGAAAGTTCTCGTACAGTATCTCTCCGGAATCTGACCTCTTTCAGCAGTTTCTGGTGGATAAGAGTGGATGGGTGGTGGTTGCGGACTCTTTGGACAGAGAAAAGGTATCCCAGCACAGGCTGATCATCCTGGCCACAGACATGGGGAACCCAGCTCTGACCGGCTCGGCCATCGTGGTGGTGTCTGTACAGGACGTTAACGATAATGGACCTGAGTTTGAGGCTCCCTATGAGCCCATGGTTTGGGAGAACGCTGCCGCACCGCAGGTCGTCCATATGAACGACACTTCCGTTCTGCTCCATGCTGTAGACAGAGACAGCTCGGCTAACGGAGGACCTTTTTCCATCCGCTTGCTGGTTCTCACCTCAGATGTCACCAACTTTAACCTGACCGATCTGCGGAACGGAAGCGCCATGATAACTGCCCTTCGCTCCTTCGATCGGGAGCAGCAGAAACAGTATCTGCTCCCTATACTGATGATCGACAGCGGCTCTCCTCCCATGAGCTCCACTAGCACACTGACGGTCATCATCGGGGATAAGAACGACCATCCACATGCACCTGGACACTCAGAGTACATAGTATTCAACTATGAAGGTACGTTCCTGTTCAGTGTTCATGCGTTGTCTTGTGGAATGCCTTGGAATTAACTCCACGCCTACCTAATCCAATTTGGGGTCGCGACCAGGCGCAAAGGTGGGAACCAACCCTAGACAGGGCACATGCTTTATTCTCAATATGCAGATAAAAAAAGAATGGTGCAGACAGAGGTACGCCTTGGAGGTCCGTAGTTGGGCTCAAAGGCACCAGCTGACTGACGTTGCAAGTTCATCCTGGGGTTTGATCCCAGGTCCTCATGCACGCTAGGACACCTTAGACACATACATGTACATGTTGTCTCATTTGGCTACATTATACAACGATTGATGTATTCAATAAAGAAATGGCTTTATGAAGGTTAGGTATTTATTGGTCTGGATATCCTGCTCTTTTTCAGCCTTTTCCTTGAAGTTGATTTGCTCTAAATAGTTTTTTTGTTTTCGCTTCAAATAAGAACTCACCACATAGCTCAAGCGTGCTACGCATTAATAGGCGCATGAACATGACTCATTTTAAAAGCTTTTGATTTCATGCCTAACAGGATTACAGTGTCTGTTTTGCCTTTTGGAGAAATGGCAGTGCCGCGTGCTAATAGCGTTGGCCCTCTTACCACGCGTAATCGGGTCCACACGTGGCACTAAGATGAGCCGCTTTCTCACTTTAGGAGATCTTCTCTGCATACACAGCCTCGGGTAATGCCGCCGTCTGCCTGAGATTGCTCTATGATCATGGGGTTTCTGTTTGTTTCGCTGGGTTTATCGCAGGTACTCTTCCTACCACTGTACTTGGGCAAGTCCAGTCCCCTGACCTTGATGACTGGAGCGAGAAGGTCTACAGATTTGAAGACAAAACTCCCAGGTACTTTGAGCTCTTATTGAACTTATTGAACAGGCAAGGTGACGAGAACAAAGGCGAGCGAGACGAATATCAGATCGTATTAACAGCGTGCTCTAGGCTTTGAACAGTGCTGATTATAAAACTGTCACACGACAGCCGACGACCCTAATGAGCAGCACATGAAATAGCTTGTGACTTCGAAACGAAGTCAAACGCAGTCGTACCGTCTCCGAAAGCTTGATCGAAGCCCCGTCTCGTCTTACGGCCGGAGCCAGGCTCCTTGAGTTTGCCCTTGTTAATTAGAGTAATTACCACATTAATAGAGTGGCCATTTTTGCACACGGCCATGTGCCATGACTTTTGGCAGACTCGGCATCTCTTCAGCCTTGGCAGAGTTTCATTTGCTTACTTGACAGTTAATTACCTCATTTGGCAGCGCAGCTGAAGGTCACCGGCGACGTGGAACGCCACTGCCGTTACGTGAACATGATTGCACCTTTTAAAATCTAATTTGAGCGGCAGCCAGCATGAGTTCGCCGACCTTGGTGCATGCTGTTCGGGGTGATAAACGGGGTGTAGTACACGCATCAGATTGAAGGTGCGAGTGTTGCTACAAGACGCATTTACTTACAGTGGTGCTTAAGTTTGTGAACTCTTTAAAATGTTTTATATTTCTGCATAAATATGACCTAAAACATCATCGGATTTTCACACAAGTCCTAAAAGTAGATAAAGAGAACCCAGTTAAACAAATGAGACAAAAATATTATACTTGGTCATTTATTTATTGAGGAAAAAGATCCAATATTACATATTAGTGAGTGGCAAAAGTATGTGACCCTTTGCTTTCAGTATCTGGTGTGACCCCCCTGTGCAGCAATAACTGCAGCTAAACGTTTCCTGTAGCTGTTGATCAGTCCTGCACACCGGCTTGGAGGAATTGTAGCCCTGCCTCCGTACAGAACAGCTTCAGGCTCTGGGATGTTGGTGGGTTTCCTCACATTAGCTTCTCACTTCAGGTCCTTCCCCTTCCACAACATTTCCATTGATTAAGTCAGGACTTTGACTTTGGCCATCCAAAACCTAACTTTATTCTTCTGTAAACCATTCTTTGGTGGAACGGCTTGGTCTTAGGGGCGTTGTCTTGCTGCATGACCCACCTGAAAAAAGCATGTTAATGATAAATTATAAAAATACAGGTTTGCAATAACAAAAGACCTACAGCTTACAAATGGTGCGACTCCTTTTACAGGCAGAACTCCGTAAGGTGGAAGCACTAGTAACACATAATTCAAGACATAGATGAAAAGAGGGTTGCCAGATCTCAACCACTTCAACCCAAACCATGGACCAGGCCAGACATGAACCAGGAGACACGGAACTGACAACTGGAGGAGGGCATGTAGTCTGAGTACCAGTATGAGGACTGGAACTGATGATGGAAGAACAATTTCCGTGAAGCTGGAACTGGTACTGGAAGAACAGAATATGTAGTCAGGGATGTTAAGAACACAGAGTCTACTAACAGGACGGATTTGTGCGAGTGTAGCATGAGACTCCGGCAGCACCAGCTATTACATGAGTCTGAGTTTGGCTGATGCAATGAGGTGATGTGAGAGAATCAGTTAAACCCAAGCCTCTGTATGAAGTGCTTAGTTATTATTATGTCTGGGCAAAGCAAGAACTCGTAACTCTCCATGTATCTCTCGGCCTCACAGGCAGTTCCTCCTGAACCAGAGCTCTGGGCAACTGAGTATAAAGAGCGGCACACCACCCGGGACATACAGGCTGCAGGTGCGAGTGGCTGATAAGAGCTGGCCTGATGTCACGTCTACAGTACAGATCACAGTCAGAGAGCTGGAGGAGGAGGCGCTGCTCAACGCCGGATCTCTACGAATCGCCAGTACGTGGTGACTCCTTACTGCTGCGCCTTTGATGCTGATGCAGTCGGTCCTTTGGAGTGGTCGTTTCTTTTAGGTTTTATTTTTAAGATGAATTTTAGTTCTTTTTGATCAATTTCTAAAACTAGTTCTAAAACGTTTTGTATCTTATCTGAGCGTTACATTTAAGGTCATTGATCGGCTAAACAGAAAACATTTTATGTAGCTAAATGTAAAAATGGGTTTAGTACCCAGATTACTATTTAAATTCGTTACATTTTAGAATTTGTTTCAGAAAACTACGATGAAATTTGCTAGAATTTTCAAAGTATTTCGAATTATCCACGTTTTATATTAGTATATTAATTTATTTTAGTGGTCACTCAAGTGTTGCAGTCACTATCCAATACACCAGCCCATTGGCACAGGGACCCGGGTTCGAGACATGCTTGGCTCTGCCTGGGGGAGGGGAGGCCGATCAAGGGGGATCTTACCACAGTGCTGCAACAGCACCCCCTATTATACTGTTTATAAAATTACATTTTACTTTTGTCGTTTCACTTTTGTTCTGTTTAGTGAGCATTATTGCATGGTTCCTTTTTTGTGTATTTTAGCAAATTTTTGGTTTGTTTTATTGTACTTTATGTACTATATTGTACTAGTTAAAAGGCAGTTATTTATATTACTTAATTTTATTGTATTAGTTCTGGTAAATTCTACTGTACTACTTTTTTACTATGTCACTTTTTTGGTTAATTTTATTATATAAAAACATTTATTATACCACTTTTTTCATTCTTTTTATTACGTAAAAATGTATATCATTCATAATTTATATCAAACTTTTTAAAACGTTATTGGAATTTTTTTTCACTCTTGGTTAATTTAATTATATAAATACATTTTATTACATAAATAAGTTTTGTTATACTTTTGTTTCATTTTTAATAATTTTTTGTTCATTGTTGTATACAAATTATTTTAGTATATTAGTTTTGGTTAATGCAATTAATTTCTTTGTTACTTAAAATTATCAATCTAAAAGTAATTAATTATCTTAGTTTTGGTTCATTTTAGTATATAAATTTACTTTAGCTTTCTAGCTTTAGTTTAGATTTGGTGAATTTTGGTTTATCTGTTTGATAATGATGATTTTTTTCATATTAGATTTTGTTTATTTGAGTATAAGTATATTTTTGTTTTATAATGTTATTTAAGTTTTTAATTCACTGGTGCATTTATTTACTGGAGTTTTGGAGTTGAACTGTGTTGAACTTGGACTTTTTGTTTTATGTTAATGACCCTTGTTCAGATGTTTTTCAGTGGTTTGGAGTGAGTGTAGGTGAACACGATGTCAAACTGTGCACTGTGTGTGTGTGTGTGTTGTACAGATCTAACTTCGGAGGAACTGTTTCGGGTATCTGGTGGTGAGCAGAGCCTGTACCAGCGTCTGCAGCGTCTGCTTTCTGAGCTCCTGCAGACGGACCTGGAAAACGTGGACATCTTCAGTCTGGCTAACGGCAGCCACCAAATGACGCAGCACCTCAGCCTGTGGTTCTCTGCTCACGGCTCTCCATACTACAAACCTGAGAGACTGCACGGCAATGTGGCCATGCACAAGGCCAAGGTGTGACAGCACACACACAGACTGTGAGACACAAACACAGAGGGACACTAGTAGATGGAGTAGGGATGAGAGAGGGAAGAAGGTGAAGTTTGGAATGGACCATGAAAGCAGAATAAGGGAATGGAGGAGGGATAGATGGGGAATACAGGGTGGTGGAGGATAAGTGAAGTAGAGATGGAGGAAGGATGATTGTGGGATGTAGGAATGGATTGATGGAGGGAATGGAGGAGGGACGATGGAGGGATACAGTAGGGACAAAGGAAGGATGGAGGACATTATTCAGAATAAAGGTGCAAAAAGAACAGATTAAAAATACATTTGAATTTATACTTTTGAGGAATCAAACATTTTTAGAAAGAAAAAATATTATGAAATATAAAAATGCATTGGAGGTTTAAAAAGTATCCAAAGTAAAAGCAATAGATTTAAAAGAGAAGTGAGAAATCATTTTAAAATGAAATGTAGATACTGGACTATCTGTACTAGAGGGGCACTGTGGTGCAGTGGTTAGTACTGTCACCTCACAGCTACGAGATCCTCGGTTCTATCTTGACCCAGCCGCCTTCTGTGTGGAGTTTGCATGTTCTCCCCGTGTCAGCATGGGTTTTCTCCGGGTAGAAGAGTAGGGTTACCCAGTGGGCATCAACCCCGTCACAATCCTCTGTAGGACCAATTCCTGCAAAGCAAGTGTACTTCTCAGTACTAAAACCCAAAAAGAACTTTACACAGATAACTGCAGGAACTCATCTGTGTTAGTTATAGGTCAGCGAACCCTTTGCTCACCAAGAGTGCACTCAACACTTGCACGACTCAAAGACAGGTCGTCTTCCACTCTAACTAAAGTACTGAAATTATCAGCAGATGAAGCACAGGGATACCCAGTGGGCCTAAACCTGCCTAAATGTAGGACCAAGTTCTACACAAACCCTGAGTTCATCAAGAGCACTCTCAACACTTGCACACCTCAGAGACAGGTCTTCTTCACGTCTTCTTCATTCTCCAAACTACAGTCAGCAGGAGATGGAGAGTAGGGTCATCCATTGAGCCTCGACCCCACCACAATCCTCCGTAAGACCAATGCCTACAAAGAAACTGTACTCATCAGCACTGGGACTGTGGTAGCCTAGCGGTTAAAGTACAGGACTATAGATCAGAAGGTCCGGAGTTCAATTCCCATCTCTGCCAGGCTGCCACTGTTGGGTCCTTGAGCAAGACCCTTAACCCACAATTGCATTGTAAGACTGTATCAAAAATAACTCTACACATAATATCAGCAAAACATAACATAAAAGAAGAAGAGAAGGAATAAAAGATGGGTGACTGAAGTATGTGCTTCCGTTTATGTTTACTGCTCTGGAAGGTTTGTGGAGGAGAGATGGAGAATGGATCAAGGAAGGATGCTGGAGGAATAGGCAAGTGATTAGGGGATTGTGGAGGAATGGAGGAGTGAAGGAAAGATGAAGGAGGGATGGAGATTAAATGAGGAAGAGATGAATGAAGAAGGAATATAGGAGGGATGATGGAGGGATGGAGGATTGAAGGATGGCGAAAAAGGTAAAATGGGAGGATGATTACGAGATCAGATGCATGGCGGATGGAGGATGATAGTAGGATGGAGGTGGGATGAAGATGGACGGAGAAGGGATGAAGGACGGGCGGAGGAGAGAGTAAATGGACGTTTAAATCAGGTCGGAGTGGAAGCTCATCACGTCTCCTCTGGATGTTGTTTATGTTTGCTGCTCTAAAAGCTTTACACATGCTTGTAATGATTGTGACAAACTGCCCTTGACAAGGACTTTAGCCAAACACAACAAAGCCCACTAACACACACACACACACACACACACCCCACACACACACAACACACACACACACTGTGTCACCCGGGATGTGATATTTTTTTCATTCTGAATTTGGCCCTACGCCTGTTTTTGTGACATCATTAGGCAGCCAGTAACGTAACATTGCAGGAAAGGCTACAGCATCTGAAAGCCTGGTGGACGGTTCTGTATAAAATAAAGTCCCCATCAAAGTGTGTCTCTGTGTTCCAAGCTTGGAGTCCATAACTGGGTGTGTGTGTGACCATCCTGCAGGTGGGGGTGGACAGAGAGTGAGTGTGCCTATGCAGACTGCACTTCTACAGGTGGCTGTTCCAGCAGGGTGACATTTAGTGACACCCCTTCAGTCCTGAACGGTGGAAATGCCTCTCTGGTGTCGGTCTCAGCTACGGTTAAGGCTCAGTGTGGCTGCCTGGCCCGAGAGAACAAGCACCAGTCCTGCTCCTCCTACCCCCGCAACCCCTGTCTGAACGGTGGCACCTGCCTGGACTCAGACATGGGCTACAGGTACCAGAACATCTTGGTTCTTCTAAAAGTTCATATACTGTATAAACGCTAATAATTCCGCTCTGATTCTGGAAAATCGTGTCTTCTAGGTGTAAATGCCCCTCCATGTTTGATGGGCCAGAGTGCCAGCAGACTAAGCACACGTTTTTGGGAGACGGCTATGCTTGGTTTCCTCCCATAAGGCCTTGTTTTAAGAGCCACATCTCTCTGGAGTTCATTACAGAAGTAGCCAATGGTTTGCTGCTATACAACGGGCCCCTTCAGGCTGGAGACAAAGAGGACTTCATTGCACTTGGTACATACTGTATAAATATTACAGTACTGTGCAAAAATCTTAGGCCACCATTAGATTTGTTGTTTTAGCAGTGGTATAATGAATGTATACAGTATGTACACTCACTGTCAAAAAAATTAAGCACCAAGAATGAGTTTAAATTTGTGAAAGTAATGATGGTATATGTTACAATATTACAATATTAGAGCGAAAGAATACGTTGTACAATTGAAAGGAGGCACTAGTATCCTGTTGGGCCACCTCTAGTCTGGATACAAGATGAAATACAGTTATGAACTGGAGGCAAACTGGTTCCGTATGCTATCCTGCGGCACATTTGCCCACAGATGTTACAGCTGGGCCTGTAGATCTTGCACACTCGTAGGTTGCCGAATTGGCATCACAGCTGGATCCATGAATGCTTGATTGGTGATAAATCTGGCAACCGGGCAGGCCAAGAAAGTGTTGTAATCTGGCATTCCTGGGAAACCCTTGCGGTGTTTGTGAGCATTATCCTGCTGAAAAATGCCAGTTGAAGCCTTGCCTTGGGAGGCAACACGTGGCCGCAGGATGTCCTGCACATATCGCTGAACTGTTAGTGTCCCTCGTATCACTACTAGGAGTGACCGGCTGTCATATGCGATGGCTCCCCAGATCATCACGCCAGCAGTTGGGGCAGTGTGTCGCTCCATAACAAAGGCAGGATTGAAGCGCTCACCAGGAGGCCTCCATACTCGAACCCGACCATCGTCGGATCCCAAGCGGAACCTGGATTCGTATAGAAAGATGATACGGTTCCAGTCTGTAGCAGTCCAAGTTTCTCGTTCATAGCACCACTGCAGACGAAAGTGACGGTGGCTGGCTGTCAATGGCAGGTAATGGGTGCCGTGACAACAAATTTCCTTCTGCTAAGCACCTGGAAATGGTTCGGGCAGAAACAGGGGTGTGTAGTTGAAGATGGTAGTTGTGTCTGGATGGTGGACCATGAAACTGTGGGAGCTGCTGTACTGATGCCCCCTGACATTGTCTGTCAGCTGGGCAAAATTTCGTTGAGGCATGTCATGCAGTCAATGATCTCTCACCAAGAGGTACACTACCCAAAAGTAGACTCTGCCATTTTATAGGGCAGCGGGGGAAGCAATTTTACACCCTCTTGAGTCAAGACTCAGTGTCTAATCAGACCACACCTGTAATCATTTACACAACGTAACTGCATGCCGAGTTTTGTAGCAATCCGACGTACTCTAACTCGAAAGGGACTGTGGTGGCCTAGTGGTTAAGATATTGGACTATGGACCAGAAGGTCCACGGTTCAAATCCCACCTCTGCTAAGCCACCACTGTTAGGTCCTTGAGCAAGACTCTTAACCCATAACTGCTTGGTTGTAACTGTATCAATTGTATGTCGCTCTGGATAAGGGCGTCTGCTAAATGCCGTAAATGTAAATTTCTATCTGGGTGCGATATCTTTTTCTCAATGAGTGTACAACATATTGCCAGTGAATGGACACAAAAAAATCTTACAATTAGAGTTTTGGAACAGGAAGTCAGAGATCCATCCCAACTAAGATGCTGTGGCATGACCTGATTAGGGCTATTCAAATGCTAGGGTTCATATATTTAAAAGACCCCTGTTGCCTGAGGCGTTTTTACCTCTCTGTCATCTTTCTTTCCTCAGAGCTGAAGAATGGCCTTCCAGTGCTGAGCATTAATCACGGTTCAGGAACTCTCACACTGCAGCTCCCTTCACAAGCCTCGCTGTCTGACCGCCGCTGGCACCACATAGATATCGTCAGTGATGGAAAGGTAAGACAGTACACAAGGTTTCTTCAAGACTCTGCGGGATGTTTTCATTCCTAGAGCTTAGGTGGCACGGTGCCCTCAAGTGGATGTCAAATCATTGTTGCTGTTTTTCGCATTATTGCCATTGTCACTGAGATGTGATCCTCCTCCAGTAGCGTAGTTCTTACCAGCTATGAGGAGCTCACAAACTTCTGAGTAGATGCCAAAAGACAGACCATCTTAGCAAGAGTACTCGTTAATTATGCTCAGTATCATCACTGAAGCCCCTGGCTTCCCACTCTGTAGTGTTTTACATGGAGGGTGTGCTGTGTGTTTACTAACTGCTGTCTGTCGGTGCTTATAGGACGTGCAGTTGATTCTGGACCACTGCTCTAGAGCCATGGTGAATGAGGTGGAGGGTTTGGGACTGGACGTTTTTGAGGCGGATCAGTCAGCATGTAAGGTGTCTGCAGATACTCCGGGATTCAAGAGGTAAATACAGACATATGCATGGGTATTCTGGATTTGTTTCAGACCGAGGTGATGATTTGTCATACTCGCCAATACCGAAATGTATAACCGATTCAGCGTTATACAGTGAGGCGCCCAAAAAGTTGGACAGTCACTGGCTGCGTTTACATGCCGGATAATCGTATGTTATAGATCAGTCACAATAAGTTAGGCTATTTTGACTTTATGATGGGAATCTGTTCACAGTGTATAAATACACATTCAGCAGAAACCGTAATCTGAATTTTGAATTCGGCAAGTTCATGTGGCAAACTTTTTTAAACAATCAAGTGATGGTATCAGAAATAAGAGCCAGTACAAGTCCAAACACAAGAGGGGCGAGCCGAGAGTGCGAGGTGCGGGTAAAGAGAATGGTGACGTGTAGAAATCTAGGGTGGCCAATCTTGACGCGAACGAGCGACATCACAGTAAGGGAGCGAGAACGTGGGAGATGACTGAGACGGTCATAATGAGCAGTGATGAGGAACAGGTCCAGTAGCTAATAGCTGGGGGAATCAGGGTGCAGAAAGCAAGGAGTGAGATTAGAAAGGTGTGCAGGAGTGGGAGACCCCCTTCACTGGATGGGACACCTCAGTGGGAACACCTTAGAAGAAATGCTAGCACAGGCTTCCAGTATCCGTTGTCAGATGCTGCACATCTCGTATCTTCACAGCATAGACAATTGCCTTCAGATGACCCCAAAGCTAAAAGTCTAAGGGGGTCAGATCAGGAGAGCATTCTTCTGCGGTGTTTCTATCAGTGTGTCAAGAGTGGGAGAAGAGCGTTGCGTTGACAATCCAACACAATGGGCAGCAAGTTGTCATAAACTTGTAAATAACTCATGAAAGAATAAAGTTCCGTTAGAACCAAGCACACCATTGTTTTTCTTGTGAAATTCTCAATAAGTTTGATGTGTCACATGACCCTCTTCTCATTGGAAATAATAAAGTTGGATCCAAAATGGCCGACTTCAAAATGGCCGCCATGGTCAACACCCATCTTGAAAAGTTTTCCCCCTCCCATATACTAATGTGCCACAAACAGGAAGTTGATATCACCAACTATTCCCATTTTATTTAGGTGTATCCATATAAATGGCCCACCCTGTATAACGAATAACATTGATTATCTAGTACAGCATGTTAAGTTCTGGGATATAACAGCCAGTGAGTGAACAGTCGGTTCTCATAGTTGACATAGTTTGATGTGGGAAAAATGTTCAGGAGTAAAGACCTGAGCCACTTGTAACAAGGGATAAAATCGTTAAGGCCAGATGACTGGGTCAGAGCATCTCCGAAACAGCAAGGCTTGTGGGCTGCAGTGGAGAGTGCCTACCGACATTGGTACGAGAAGGGACAAACCACCAACAGTATAGCTGATTTAATGGTGGCATAAACATTTTGCATACTACTATAGATAAGAACACTAGTATGAGCGACACCTGCTGACAGAAGAGAGAATCGCCGTCTTGAAAAGCATAAAAAATGGTATCTTTCCACTTTCTTTTTCATTATTGTTGTGTTTTAAGTGTTATAATAGATACAAAGATAACAGTACTGCACTAAATGTTTTCATACTGTGATTTAATGAAGAGAACACTATGTGCAAAGTATCTAAGACCATGGTAATGTCCGGTCAACATCCTGTTTCAGAGAACGTAATGCAGACGTCAAACGGCACATACCTGTATGAGTAAATGAGCACATTACATTTACATTTAGTTAACCGATACAACATTTCAGTGTATTACAATGGTGTTTGAAGTTTGGGAACCCTTTAGAATTTTCTATATTTCTGCATAAATATGACCTAAAACATCAGATTTTCACACAAGTCCTAAAAGTATATAAAAGAGAACCCGTTAAACAAATGAGACTAAAAATATTATACTTGGTTTTATTTATGTTATGAAAAGGAAAAATGATCCAATATTTTACATATTAGTGAGTGGCAAAAGTTTATGTGAACTCTAGGATTAGCAGTTAATTTGAAGGTGAAAAATTAGAGTCAGGTGTTTTTCATCAATGGGATGCCAATCAGGTTGCGATAGGGGGCACCCTGTTTTATTTAAAGAACAGGGGATCTTATCAAAGTCTGCTCTTCACAGCACATGTTTGTGGAAGTGTATCATGGGCACGAACAAAGGAGGTTTCTGAGGAGCTCAGAAAAAGAGTTGTTGATGCTCATCCCAGGTTACAAAACCATCTCTAAAGAGTTTGGGGACTCCACCATCCACAGTCAGACAGATTTGTTTTTTTGCAAATGGAGGAAATTCAAGAACATTGTTACCCCCCCAGGGAGTGGGGTCGCCCAAACAAAGATCACTCCAAAAAGCAAGGTGTGTAAATAGTTTGGTGAGGTCCACAAAGGACCCCAGGGTGTAACTTCTAAGCAACTGGAAGGCCTCTCTCACATTGGGCTAATGTAATGTTCATGAGTCCATCATCAGAAGAACACTCTGAACAACAATGGTGTGCATGGCAGGGTTTGCAAGGAGAGGGAAGCCACTGCCTCTCCAAAAAGAACATTGCTGCTCGTCTGCAGTTTGCCTAAAGATCACGGTGGGACGAGCCAGAAGGCTATGGAGAATGTTTTGTGAACGGATGAGACCCCAAAATAGAACTTTTTGGTTTTAAAAGAAAAGCGTTATGTTTGGAGAAGAAGGAAAACACTGCATTCAGCCATAAGAACCTTATCCCATCTGTGAAAACCATGGTGGTTCTGGTAGTATCATGGGTTTGGGCCTGTTTTGCTGCATCCTGGGCCAGGACGGCTTGCCATCATTGATGGAACAATGAATTCTTTCTGAATGATATCAGAGAATTCTAAAGGAAAATGTACGTAAACATAAGGCGACATCTTGTCCATGAAACTGGAATCTCAAGAGAAGGTGGGTCATGCAGCAAGACAACGACCCTAAGCACACAAGCCGTTTCTACCAAAGAAATGGTTACAGAAGAATAAAGTTCATGTTTTGGAATGGCCCAAGTCAAAGTCCTGACCGACCTTGATCCAATGGAAAATGTTGTGGAACGACGTGAAGCGGAGCAGCTAATGTTGAGGAAACTCACCAACATTCCAGAGGAGCTGTTTGTTAGGAGGACTGGTACCAACTTCCTCCAAGCCCGGCCATGTGCGGGACTGAAGCGAGCAGCTAATGTGAGGAAACTCACCAACATTCCAGAGCTGAAGCTGTTCTGTACGGAGGAATGGGCTACAATTCCTCCAAGCCGGTGTGCAGGACTGATCAACAGCTACAGGAAAGCTGCAGTTTAGCTGCAGTTATTGCTGCACAGGGGGGTCACACCAGATACTGCAAAAGCAGAGGGTCACATACTTTTGCCAGTTACTAATATAAAATAATGGATCATTTTCCTCAATAAATAAATGACCAAGTATAATATTTTTGTCTCATTTGTTTAACTGGGTTCTCTTTGTCTACTTTTAGGACTTGTGTGAAAATCTGATGATGTTTAAGGTCATTTTTATGCAGAAATATAGGAAATTCTAAAAGGTTCACAAACTTAAGCACCACTGTAATCCAAGCAGTTATGAGTTAAGAGCCTTAAGAGCCCAGCAGTGCAGATCGGCAGTACTTTAAGCCACCCGAGATCTCATAAGAGACAATCCAAGCATTTTAGGGTTAAATGCTTTGTTCAGGACTGGCACTAGAACCAACCTAATAGTCCATACTCCAGTGCCTTAATGAAGGTCTGAAGCACCGTGGCTGCAGGTTTTCATCACGTCCAGATACAAAAGCCAAGATCAACTCATGAAGGTGGAATGAGATAACTTCTGCTTGATTGGAATGAAAACCTGAGAATGGCAATATCATAATATCAAAAGCAGCCGAGCAGTCTAACCTACAATCGAATTCCATCTAGACTATACAGAAGTGAAAGCCAGGTAAACATCTCAGCAGGTTTGTTTGAGCTGGCTCGAGATCTGAAGTCAGAGCTGGATAAGAAGTTTCACTTCAAGCAAGTGTGTCATAAGATCGAACTATTTACAAAGACTCTCTCCAAATAAGCATTTCACATACGGTATGTCTCTAATGGACTTTTCTATGGGTGTGTAATTAGAAATAAGTCTATACATGCTGAATGTAATTAGAGGGCGTTTCGTGTGTAATTAGGTTGAAGTTTATAAATGTTTGATTGCACGTCGAGGCTTTAGCGATGTTAACTGTTATTATGCTTACTGCAGACCGACTGTTTCTTCTCTCTGTAGGCTCCTGGATGTGGATCAGCCCCTTCAGCTGGGGGGCGTGAAGGAAACTCATGCACCGCACCGCACACGTCCTCGCTACAAAGGTTTTGTCGGCTGCATCAGGAACCTGGTGGTGGACAGTCAGGTGAGATGGTTCAGCTGCTCAAGCTTCAGCCCTGCTGGCCAGATTTGTGCAACTGCCTCTGAAAGCTGAAAAACTCCATACAGACTTCTTTTGAAAGAAGTAATTAATAACGGATTCCTTTTTTGAGTAACTTCCCCAACTCTGGTTATAAAACCGTCCCAGCATTGCCTTCTGACTGGGTCGGGCATCACAGGCATGACCGAGCATGTCTGAGGAAGGGGAGGCTGGATGGAAGGATCATCCCCTGGTGCCATTTTGTATAACGGGCTCCAGAATGGGCCCCAGATCATCCATGACCTTAACCAGGGTTCTAATATGTGTGTGGGACTGTGGTGGGGCAGCAGTTAAAGACACTGGACTATGGATCAGAAGGTCCAGGTCCAAGCCCCAGTACTGCCAAGCTGCCACTGTTGGATCCTTGAGCAAGACTGAACCCACAATTCCTAGGATTGTACTGAGAGTCTGCTAAAAATAAAATAAATAATAGAAAGCGTTTGTGAGTTACAAGTTTCCACCTCCCATCTATTTTCTGATACGCCAGACGTTTTGGTGCCGGAGGTTGCACCATGTCATGTGACGAGATGTGGGATCTCGGGAGAACTCTTGAAGTGTTGTGTTAAATCAGAATTGCACAGCCGTGCCAGTAATAATAAACGATCTTTAAGGTCACAGAGGGAAATATTGCTAATGCCAAGATATGGGAGATCTGTAACTCATTATGGGATGGTGAGGTGAGGAGGAGCTTAGCCTCTGTGTGGCCGAACTGGAGAATATGACAGACATCAACGAATGTCAGCGAGGTTCCTTATAGTGCTGACTCAAGCCTGTGTGTGTGTGTGTGTGTGTGTGTGTGTGTGTGTGTGTGTGTGTGTGTGTGTCTGTGTGTCCTTGGACAGGTGTATGACCTGGGCAGTGCAGCAGAGAGCATGAACAGCGCCCCCGGGTGCAGTCTGACCGATGGAGTGTGTGTAACCGCAGCAGTGCCCTCTTGTGGACAGCACGGGAAGTGCATGGGGGAGTGGGGCTCCTTCAGCTGTGAATGCCACCCTGGGTACTCGGGGCATAAATGTGACAGGGGTAAGAATGCACAATTTGTAGCACTTAAGGATGTCCCATCAGTCTAGCATCATAGGAAAAAAACCAAAAGGTGCTGTTACAGGTCCTGTTCTGTATGTTCACTGTTACTCCCAACACAGAAGTTGTAAGATTTATGGATGCCATTTATGAGCCTTAAGGACGATTAGTGAAGAAACTACACAGCTATGACTAGATCACTGATCACAGATAGATCAGGATTTGTAAATCTAGAAAAATATACATGCTGTTCTTATGGGACATCATGTAGAACAACACACATCTTCATAGTCTGCTCATATTTGTCTGGGGGTCACATGATTAGTTGTCTGAGGGAGGAGAAGCTGTTGTTGTTATAATATTAATAAAAATGCTAATAATAATATAATAATAATAATAATAATAATAATATTAATATTATTATTATTATTATTATTTGTAGTAATAGTAGTAGTATTAATAATAATAATAATAATAATGATAATAATAAATATATGTTGTTGTTGTTATTAAAAAATAATAATAATAATCATAATAATAATGATCTTTATTATCATTATTATTATTATTACAACTACACGACACCTCTCTCTCTGGTTGGACTGTTAGATCATTAAAATTTTCTGTTTTTAAGTCTGAATTTGTTGTTGTTTATTAAATAAAAATGCATTTGAGTGAAAGACAATAATTAAATATAACTGCGCTGATTGTGGTACTTTAGCACCACCTTGTGGTAGGTAAGTGAAGTACCTCTTTCGTAGGGTTTGTGAGTTTTGAGTGGTTTTACTTTGTGAGGACGTTTTACTGGAAAACGTTTTTTTGTTTGTTTATTTATTTTTTGTTTACAGACAGAAATGTCAGTTAAGTCCTTACAACAAAAGAAAACCAAAGTCGTGTGTGTGTGTGTGTGTGTGTGTGTGTGTGTGTGTGTGTGTGTGTGTGTGTGTTACAGCTCTTCCTGACTGGTCTTTAGAGAAGAACAGTGTTGTCAGGTATCAGCTCAGAAGAGCGGTGAGTCCACGAAGGACGCAGGTGCAGCTCCTCATCAGAACTCGAGCCTCCTCAGGATGCATCCTCAGCATGAGCTCCCGAGACTCACATGAGTTCATCCTGCTGGAAGTGAGCACACACACACACACACACACACACAGATACATACTGCAGAATCCAGAATTGTAAGTTGCTCTGGATAAGGCCATCATAAGGCGTGTACAGTGCTCAAGGTTTTAAACAATATCAGTGAAGCAATGTTGCAGTTGGGCGCTCGGGTGTCACAGCGGTCTAATACCGGCCTAGCCCAACACCACAGGGACCTCGGTTCGAGTCCTGGTGGTGCCTTCCAATGCTGTTACAGTGACCTCCATCCTGTTGCCAGACTAGGTTCCTGTAACTCCATTGCCTCTCATTAAAATCTGTAATCCTGTCTTATTTTGTTCGACGATAAATCCGTAGCTAGAGTTAAAGCTTCCATTGCTGTGGGATGCTTTGTAATCACACACACACACACACACACACGTCATATTTTAACGCACGTCCCTCTGCATTCTCCCAGATAGTAAACGGCTACCTGAGCGTCAGTGCTAACCTGGGCGATGGAGACCACACCCTGAGGCTCAGCAGCCAGCGCGTGGACCACGGCCAGTGGGTGCTGGTCAGCCTCCATCGCCATGACAACACCTTCACCCTGCAGCTGGAGCAGGGCGGGGGATCGCGAGAGGTCACAGGGGTGCTGGGTAATAAACGAGAGATCGTGGTCGATCCCTCCAGCGTGACTTTAGGACACGGAGCTTTACCCAGTGCCCAGGGAGACTTTCAGGGTAAGACTCACTTACTACCTTTATATCTCCTCTCTCTCTCTCTCTCTCTCTCTCTCGTATATACAGTGGGGAAAAAAAGTATTTGGTCAGCTACTGATTGTGCAAGGTCTCCTACTTAGAAAGATGAGAGAGGTCTGTAATTTTCATCATAGCTACACTTCAACTATGAGAGACAAAATGAGAAAAAAAATCCAGGAAATCACTTTGTAGGATTTTTAAAGAATTGAATCGTAAATCATGGTGGAAAATAAGTATTTGGTCACCCACAAACAAGCAAGATTTCTGGCTCTCACAGACCTGTAACTTCTTTAAGAAGCTCTTCTGTCCTCCACTCGTTACCTGTATTAATGGCACCTGTTTGACCTCGTTATCTGTATAAAAGACACCTGTCCACAGCCTCAAACAGTCAGACTCCAAACTCAACCATGGCTGCCAGTACCAAAGAGCTGTCGAAGAACACCAGGAAGAAAAATTGTAGACCTGCACCAGGCTGGGAAGAGTGAATCATCTACAATAGGCAAGCAGGTTGGTGTGAATAAATCAACTGTGGAGCAACTGTAAGGAATATTGAAGAACATACAAGACCATCGATAATCTCCCTCGATCTGGGGCTCCACGCAAAGATCCTCATCCCGTGGGGAATGATCATGGAGGGGACCTGATGAATGACCTGCAGAGAGCCTGGGACCAAAGTAACAAAGGCTACCATCAGTAACACACTACGCCGAGAGGGACTCAGATCCTGCACGTGCCCAGCGTGCCCCCCTGCTTAAGCCAGTACATGTCCAGGCCCGTCTGAGTTTGCCAGAGAGCATATGGATAATCCCGAAGAGGATTGGAGAATATCATGTGGTCAGATGAAGCCAAATTAGAACTTTTTTGGTAAAAACTCAACTGGTAGTGTTTGGAGGAGAAGAATGCTGAGTTTGCATACCAAGAAACACCATACCTACTGTGAAGCATGGGGGAAATGGAAAACATCATGCTTTGGGCTGTTTTTCTGCAGAGGGGACAGGACGACTGATCTGTGTTACGGAAGAAATGAACGGGGCCATGTATGGTGAGATTTTAAGCCAAAACTTCCTTCCCAATTCAGCGAGAGCATTGAAGATGGAACGTGGCTGGGTCTCTCCAGCATGACAAATGATCCCAAACACACCACTCGGGCAACGAAGGAGTGGCTTTGTAAAAAAAGGCATTTCAAGGTCCTGGAGTGGCCTAGCCAGTGTCCAGACCTCAACCCCATGGAAAATTGTGGAGGAGTTGTTGAAAGTCCGTGTTGCCCCAACACTCCTCACTGCCTCTAGAGGAGATCTGCATGGAGGAATGGACCCCCCCCCCCCCCCCCAAAATACCAGCTAAACAGTGTGTGTGCCAACCTGCTGAGACTTACAGGAAACGTCTGACCTCTGCCATTGCCAATGAAGGTTATGTTTACAAAGTATTGAGTTGAAACTTTTGTTATTGACCAAATACTATTTTCCACCATGATTTACAATTAAATTCTTTAATAAAATCCTACAATGTGATTTTTACTGATTTTTTTTTTTCTCATTTTGTCTCTCATAGTTGAAGTGTACCTATGATGGAAATTACAGACCCTCTCTCATCTTTCTAAGTAGGAGAACTTGCACAATCAGTGGCTGACTAAATACTTTTTTGCCCCACTGTATAATGTTCCTGTCATTAATTCATTCCAGAAGGCTCATCGAGAACCGAAAACGAGCAAATGTTTCCCATAAGGAATAATGTAAATTGAATGAATCCGTTCCAGACCGGAGTCGTTGCCCCACCCTGCCATCATGTGAGTCGTGAATGGGGGTTAAACCTCCTAGGAAGGTATTTCAAGACTGCTTTGTAGGTGGCCGATGGCTGATGACGTAAACCACCTCCCCTGTTCAACGATGGTTGTTCTGATTGGACACAAATCGCCTCTTTCACACCTCTTTCAAACCATGACGACTCACATGGTGGCAGGGTGGGGCAACGACTCACTAATGGGTCACACCTTGGGCTCCTGTGATTCTAACGACTCATGTATTGACAGGGTGGGTCAAGGACTCTTAGGAACACCCCCAAGGTGACAACCCCACTAGGGTTACATACCTGGGACTCCCCATCAGTTTTTAGAACTGAAGAAGCCTTTAGGATGAGAGATGAAGTCCAGTTGCCTTCAACTCAGCGCTCTAGCCCAAGGGTCATATAGTCATGGATTAGTATCAGGACCATGACAGTGAGTTGTCCTTCCTACACTGGCCTTCAGAGGCCCCAGATCTTAATTATGTATTCAGAGGTTCTATATTTGGCCGTTCAGAGCGCGTCAGTACTGCCATCTCATTTGGGCCAACTGCGAGAAGCTATCCTGTCCACAGTGGTCAATAATCCTGCGGAACGATTTCAACACGTCGTGCATGTATGCTAAAAAGAATTGGTCCGATTCTGAAAGGAGGTCCAACATGCTACTGGATGGGTGTCTCTAATAAAGTTATTCGTTGTATACATTTACATTTTACATTTACAGCATTTAGCAGACGCCCTTACCAGAGCGACTTATAATTGGTACAGTCTACAATCGTGGGTTAAGGGCCTTGCTCAAGGACCCAACAGTCACAGCTTGGCAGAGGTGGGATTTGAACCCTGGCCCTTTTGGTCCATAGTCCAGTACCTTAACCTCTAGGCCACCACAGTCCAGTTTTTCTTAATCTCTCTCATGTCTAAGTGTTTAACTCTTTACACTGGTGGTAGGCTGTATGCGTGGGACGGTCAGGCTGACAGTCTCTCTCTCCCACTGGATGGTCAGAGCAACGATTTTGCCACAGTGCTGGAGAGGCGACGGGTGCAGGCCGGATGCCACTCAGACGCCTGCCGTACCAAGCCGTGCCAGGCGCCGCTGTACTGTGTGGACCTGTGGAGGAAGCACGAGTGCAGGTGATCTTACTATAGGAAGAAAAGAAAATTATTTTTGTGAAAAGTGTCACATCACTATATGCACTCATTTCATTCTGGACACTGATCTTCCCCGTGTTGATGAATGCCTAAGGGAATTTGGCCTCTCCTCATATTTATGCCGGATGAATTCCTAAACACTCAGGTAACCGTGTACGTGTTGTTTTTGTGCATGCAGGTGTCCGGTGGGTCAGCTGGCTGTGGTGGATGAGCTCACAGGACTGGTGAGCTGTGCCACGTCCCCTTGTGGCCCCTCTACGTGCCGTAACGGGGGCACCTGCCTGGCCCATTCCACCAAGAGCTTCCAGTGCCGCTGTCCAGAGGGCTTCAGGGGCCAGTGGTGTGAGATCAGCCAGGTTAAAACGTTCCGCCTGGCTGCACTCAGCCCCAGCTCCATCCTCGCCATCAGCATGTGTCTGCTCGTCTTCTTCGGTAAGCATTCGGACTGGGCGTGACTGGATCAGACAGAGATCACCAACAGAATCAGCTAATTGGTGGATAAAAAGAAGATAGAATAGACTCTCACATGACTCTCTGCTCCTTATGTAGTGCCTTAAATACAGCTTAGAGCCAAATATCTCCCAAATGTGCTTCTATTTTGCATTTTTCCCTAATTTTTTTTCATTATTTGAGTTGAAAGTTGAATCTATAAAAATAAAAAACCAATAAGTATTTGGTATGTTGCTCCCTTTAGTGTAGTGTCACCATGTAGTCCACAAGCATCCTGTGATGTTCGTGAATGCTCGGCTTTTCCTGTCTCCTGGTGCCCCCATAAATGCTTAGCAGTGTTGAGGTCAGGCTATCATAGAGAAAAGTCCATGACAGTCAGCACACCTTGATCTCCTTAGGTCTTCAAGCAGTTAAAAACATGGTAAAAGATGTATGAATATACAGTAATGTGCCAAATCTTAAAAATATGGTATAATGACCATATATAACATTTTGCCAACGATTGAACCCAAAACTCGGATTCGTGGCTCCATAATCCTCTTTTTCACTGATCTTCATTCCAATATTTGTGGGCTTTAGCACATCTTAGCCTTTTCACCCTGTTCTATTTCCAAAAAAGTGGTTTCTTGGCTACTACTCTTACAAAAAGACCATTCCTGATCAAGCTTCATCAGACTGCAGACTGGAGAGTCTTCGGACTCTAAATACTTGCCACAAATTTATTCTAATGGTGTCCTAAGACTTCTGCACAGTACTGTATATCTATATAGATAAATAAGCAGGTGCTCTCTGACGTGATGCTGCTCTTCTTTGTGTCTCTCCACACTTTCTTCGTCATCCTCGTCCTCACTCTGATCTCTGTAGCCGTACTAGTGGCAGTGACCGTGTGGAACCAGAAAGGCAGTGAAAATAAGTTTAGGAAGCACGGAGTCTACCACATTCCAGCCGAGAATGAGAGCTGGGAGGACGTCCGGGAGAACATCCTGAACTACAACGAGGAGGGAGGAGGAGAGCAGGACCAGGTATGACGATGCTCTGAGGCATTGACCTCGTTAGACCTGTTTTAGGAGGGCTATAGCCTCTCCAAAATGCTCCCCAGCGCCCCAAATTAAACGTGCATTATTACTTTAAATCGTCAATACTTTTTATTATTTATTCTCTCGGTCATTGTGACACTATGATCACGCAACCTGTTTCTATCGTCCGTTCCAAAACTTACAGTTAAACACAACTACAATAGTTTTCTCAAGTCATTTGATGTGTTGTACAGTGGTGCTTGAAAGTTTGTGAACCCTTTAGAATTTTCTAGATTTCTGCATAAATATGACCTAAAACATCATCAGATTTTCACACAAGTCCTAAAAGTAGATCAAGAGAACCCAGTTACACAAATGAGACAACAATATTATACTTGGTCATTTATTTATTGAGGAAAATGATCCAATATTACATATTAGTGAGTGGCAAAAGTATGTGACCCTCTAGGATTAGCAGTTAATTTGAAGGTGAAATTAGAGTCAGGTGTTTTCAGTCAATGGGATGCCAATCAGGTGTGAGTGGGCACCCTATTTTATTTAAAGAACAGGGATCTATCAAAGTCTGATCTTCACAGCACGTTTGTGGAAGTGTATCATGGCACGAACAAAGGAGATTTCTGAGGACCATCAGAAAAAAGAGGTGTTGATTGCTCATCAGGCTGGAAAAGGTTTACACAAAACCATCTCTAAAGAGTTTGGACTCCACCAATCCACAGTCAGACAGATTGTGTACAAATGGAGGGGAAAATTCAAGACCACTGTTACCCTCCCCAGGAGTGGTCGTCCAACAAAGATCACTCCAAGAGCAAGGCGTGTAATAGTTGGTGAGGTTCACAAAGGACCCCCAGGGTAAACTTCTAAGCAACTGAAGGCCTCTCTCCACATTGGCTAATGTTAATGTTCATGAGTCCACCATCAGAAGAACACTGAACAAACAATGGTGTGCATGGCAAGGGCTGCAGGGAGAAAAGTCACTGCTCTCCAAAAAGAACATTGCTGCTCGTCTGCAGTTTGCTAAAGATCACGTGGACGAGCCAGAAGGCTATTGGAAGAAGTGTTTGTGGATGGATGAGACCAAAATAGGACTTTTTGGTTTAAAAAAAAAGCGTTATGTTTGGAGAAAGGAAAACACTGCATTCCAGCATAAGAACCTTATCCCATCTGTGGAAAACATGGTGGTGGTAGTATCATGGTTTGGGCCTTGTTTTGCTGCATCTGGGCAGGACGGCTTGCCATCACTGATGGAACAATGAATTTCTGAATGATATCAGATAAAATTCTATAGGAAAATGTCAGGACAATCTGTCCATGAACTGAATCTAGAGAGAAGGTGGGTCATGCAGCAAGACAACGACCCTAAGCACACAAGTCCTTCTACCAAAAGAAATGGTTACAGAAGAATAAGAATAAAGTTCATGTTTTGGAATGGCCAAGCCAAAGTCCTGACCTTAATTTTTTTGATCCAATGGAAATGTTGTGGAAGGACCTGAAGTGAGCAGCTAATGTGAGGAAACCCACCAACATCCCAGAGCTGAAAAAGCTGTTCTGTACGGAGGAATGGGCTAAAGTTCCTCCAAGCCGGTTGTGCAGGACTGATCAACAGCTACAGGAAACGTTTAGCTGCAGTATTGCTGCACAACAGGGGGGTCACACCAGATTACTGAAAGCAGAGGGTCACATACTTTTGCCACTCCCCTAATAAATGTAATATTGGATCATTTTCCTCAATAAAATAAATGACCAAGATAATATTTTTGTCTCATCTGTTTAACTGGGTTCTCTTTATCTACTTTTAGGACTTGTGTGAAAATCTGATGATGTTTTAGGTCAAATTTATGCAGAGATATAGAAAATTCTAAAGGGTTCACAAACTTTCAAGCACCAATCTATATATTGGATTGAAGAAAAGCTTCAGTCTGGTCACAAAATCAGATTTAAAAAGCAATTTTGGCTGGTACTGCCATTTTTTTGGGGGGGGGGGGTGGTTTACCGATAGTCCTTTACGCCTGGCTGGGGGTGTAGTGGTCTTTAATTTGTTAAAAATGCCGTTGTGTGAAAATAAATTGTGAATTGTGCTGTGGCGACCCGTTAGAACAATCAGACCAATCTGAATGTGGTGAAGAACGCTCACTGCATCGAAAGCATCAACGTGTGAGCTTGCTGACCAGCTGTTTATAGACAGATTTTTGTTTCCTATTATCATTTGTTATAATTGATAATACCTCAATCGTTAAAGTGAACGGACGTGCAGACTGATCTCACCCATGTCCATTTCCTCCAGAATGGCTACGACATCACGGAGCTGAAGAGGCCATTCTGTTCCAGCTTGTCTCAGTCGTCCTCGTGTACCACCGCTCCCCTAATCAAGTCGTCTCAGGGCTCTCAGGAGGAGGTTCACCCCGGCGGAGTCCTGCCGGCACACCATCACAACCCCGCCGCCGCCGCCGCCTCCCACTGCGCCATGGACTTCAAGAACTACGTCTCTCGGATCATCTGGGAGGCGGATAACGACAGCGTGGCCTTCCCCATGGACACGTACCACGTGTACAGCATCGAGGGCGCTGAGTCCAACGTGGGCAGCCTCAGCTCTCTGAGTTCAGCCGTCCCGGAGGACGACTTCAGCTACGACTGTCTGAGGCACTGGGGACCCAAATTTGAGGGCCTGAGGGAGCTTTATCGCAGGCCTGACGTGGGCTTCACGTACGTGGACGTCGTGCAGAGCAAACGTCACGAGCAGCTACAGTAACTCCTGAGGAAACCCTGTAATGGTCCACGGCGTTCACACTGCAGGTACAATCTGATCTTCATGCTCAACGCTGGCACATTTGGGAGCAGCAGGAGGCTCGAGTACTGGGCTTTAGAGACAGGATTCAAGTTCATGTGAGGGACTTAGCCTTCCATGGCTTGGACTGTCATACAGAAACAGTAAACGTAAACTGCCTTTCCTTTTCTAAAAAGATGACACCGAGTCTGACATCTTGCCTTTGGTTGAGGTATTGGTTGGATCTGATACGGATCCTTATATGTAGTACTGAAATCTGATAGGTTGGCAGTGTGATTCAGTCAGTAATGAGGGACAACCGCACTGCTTTAAAAAGTGTCTTGGGTTGTAGATTTATATATAAAATGTTATAATCATTATACATCTTTTAAATGTTTAAAAAAACAAAAACTCTAAAATTGGTTTTCCGACTGAAGCAGGAAGTTCAGGAGTTCAGACTGGGAGGTGGCGGTAGGTAGATGGTCCGGTGTTGTAGTTTTTAGTTCGGGTAGTTGGGGTAGTTGGTCCAAAAAGTAACCAATAGAAATTACTCTTGCAAAAGGTAAAGATGATTACTCATACTCATTACACCCTGGAAAAAAAAAAAGTAATCCCATTACTCATTACTTTGATTTGCCCATTTACTCCCTATAAAAACCCACACGTTAAACCAAAAAGTGTTGCACCAGCCAATAGTCCTTTAAAATCCTTTAAAATGTTTTAAAAAGACATTCCTGGTCCAATTCAAAAGTTTTTCCTGATTTTCTCAGAGGCAGTTGCAGAAATCTGGCCAGCAGATGTCGCCAAGTCGCTTAGGTTCCGAACGTTATGAAAATTTATCAAAATGATTGGTTCAATGCTTCAGAAAGCACACAGTGGTGCTTGAATGTTTTGTGAACCCTTTAGAATTTTCTAATATTTCTGCATTAAATATGACCTAAAACATCATCAGATTTTCACACAAGTCCTAAAACGTAGATAAAGAGAACCCAGTTACACAAATTAAATAAAAATATTAATACTTGGGTCATTTATTTATTGGGAGGAAAATGATCCAATATTCATATATTAGTGAGTGGCAAAAGTATGTGACCCTCTGCTTTCAGTATCTGGTGTTGACCCCCCTGTGCAGCAATAACTGACAACTAAACCTTTACTGTAAACTGTTGATCAGTCCTGCACACCGGCTTGGAGGAATTTTAGCCCATTCCTCCATACAGAACAGCTTCAGCTCTGGGATGTTGGTGGGTTTCCTCGCATTAGCTGCTCGCTTCAGGTCCTTCCACAACATTTCCATTGGATACTAAGGTCAGGACTTTGACTTGGGCCATTCCAAAACATGAACTTATTCTTCTTTAAAACCTTCTTTGGTGGGGGAACGGCTTGTGTGCTTAGGGGCGTTGTCTTGCTGCATGATCCACCTTCTCTTGGGATTCAGTTTATGGGTTCATGGAACAGATGTCCTGATATTTTCCTTTAGAATTTCTCTGATGTCATTTTTGTTTTCAGAATTCATTGTTCCATCAATGATGGCAAGCCGCCCTGCCCAGATGCAGTAAAAGTATAAAGTTTAGTTATTTAGTGCAGTAAAAAGGCAGGCCGAAACCATGATACTACCTCCACGCATGTTTCACAGATGAGATAGGTTCTTATGCTGGAATTGCAGTGTTTTTCCTTTCTCCAAACATAAACGCTTTTCTTTTAAACCAAAAAGTTCTATTTTGGTCTCATCCGTCCACAAAAAAAAACATTCTTCCAATAGCCTTCTGGCTCGTCCACGTGATCTTTAGCAAACTGCAGACGACCAGCAATGTTCTTTTTGGGAGAGCAGTGGCTTTCTCCTTGCAGCCCTGCTATGCACCACATTGTTGTTCAGTGTTTTCTGATGATGGTGGACTCATGAAACATTAACATTAGCCAATGTGAGAGAGGCCTTCAGTTGCTTAACTAACTGCTAATCCTAGAGGTTCACATACTTTTGCCCACTCACTAATATGTAATATTGGATCATTTTCCTCAATAAATAAATGACAAAAAGCATAATATTTTTGTCTCATTTGTTTAACTGGGTTCTCTTTATCTACTTTTAGGACTTGTGTGAAAATCTGATGATGTTTTAGATCATATTTATGCAGAAATATAGAAAATTCTAAAGGGTTCACAAACTTTCAAGCACCACTGTAGATTCTCCCATGAATAGCGCAAATTATGTAAACAGGCACTAAACAGCTATATATAGAGGATGTGTGTTGCAAAAGCTTTAGGAATAATTTATCATAATCATTTTCACTCGGTAACTCATAGCGATTTTTTTTACTACAATAATTTAGTCAGATTTATTTCTGTAACGCTTTGTTACTGGTCTCAAAGCTACTTTACTAATATCTAGGCCCACATACAGCGACAGTGGCAAGGAAAAACTATCTAAATGTGAGGAGGAAGAAACCTTGGAAGGACCAAGACTCAGAAAGGGACCCAACCTCCTTGGGCAGCCTAGATGTTATATTTTTGAAAGAAATGATCTAAATAATAAATGTATACTAGTGTAAGTACACAGAAAATAAATAGAATTATTTAAATAGGGAATGTAATTAAATTATATATAATAAATCAAATAAACTAAAGAGAATACAAAACTACAGGACAAATACTCACAATGACACAGTAATTTGAGTAGTCAATAATAAATAATGCAGCAACAGAACAATACAATCAGTCTTGAGCAGAAAATCAGAATCCGCAGTGTGAACGCAGCCTGGCTCTGATTTCTGAGTTTCCAGCTTACAGTAAGATCATGCCACACGGAGGCCTTTGCTTCCCTCATGGTGCCACCCAAGCTTTAAGGAACGGACACCCGAACTGATCGATCGACGTGCTTTATTTATGGAGTTTCTTAATGTGACCTTTGACATGCACTGTATTTATTTGAATGTTTTACACAGGGAACCGATCCAGACGGGATCCTGACTTGTACCTGATTTAAAGTTCCCAAGTCTGGGATGGAACTTCGTTATTCCGGTACGAGCTGCAGTCTGGCGAGATTAGTTAGTCAGAAACGAATATCTCAGCACAGTGTTTGATTCTGATCGATACAAAGACCGCTGAATGAAGGGAGCTGAACCTCGGCAGAGAACAAATGTTAATATGACACATTTCTACGTAAATAAAGATTTTTGTCAGTTTTTACCTCACTTTATCCTGGTCAGAGTCATGGAGGGGACCGGTGCCTATCCCAGTCCAATGTAGGGTCAGCAGACATGATGCCCGACCCAGCTGAAAGGCAACGCCTGGACTCGAACTCAGGTCCCTACAGTGGCAGTCTCACCCATACAAAACATATTAACTAAATTAAGCCTACCCTCACCCATCACTTTACCAGGTACCCTTCCTTGTTTCTACATTATTCAGTTGATCAGCTCCACTTCCTGTATAGAAGCAATTTGTAGTTCTATAATTACAGACTGTAGTCCATCTGTTTCTCTACCACCTGTCCTCTGATGGTCCGAACCCCCACAGGACCAGCACGGATCAGGTACTATTTGGGTGGTGAATCATTCTCAGCACTGCACTGACGCTGATATGCTGGTACAAGTGGACCAGACACAGCAGTGCTGCTGGAGTTTAGAAACACTGTTCACTCTATTAGACACATCTACCATATTGCTCCACTTTGTAGATGTAAAGTCAGAGACAATTTGTGTTCGTCATCCTCTAATCCTCCATCAGTGCTCACAGGACGCTGCCTACAGGATGCTGGTGGCTGGACATTTTTGGTTGGTGGACTATTTTCACTGTGGTGTTTAAGAACTCCAGCAGCACTGCTGTGTCTGATCCCCTATGTACACACGCAGGTGAGCATCGTTTAACGTCGGCATTGCGTTCTCTGACACAGGACGTTGACTGGACATGACCATGTAGGCACGTAGTGTATTATTTTAGACAATAGTACCAATTAAAACACAATACGTTTAGTACAGTACTGTACTATGCAGTAATCCCTATCTTTGTATCTTTTATAACATTTTATACACTTTCCAAGAACGAAAACGAAAGGAACGTTACCGTGTTGTTTTCTGCCTTCAAGATTGCGATTCTCTTTTCGGTCAGCAGGTGTCGCAAGAGTTTGCTCGTATTAGCTTTCTGTCATTCACACCTGAATGATATGTATACTAGACAGATTTTTATGTCTTATTATAATTCTTAAGACCTCGGTCGTTCAAGCGGACAGACGTAGATGAGAAGGATGTTAGATGGTGCTTATCTGTATATGTAATTTTTTTAAAGACATTCTCTTCTGGTGGTTCAGTGGGGAGAAGGCTGCTGTATAAGGCAGTTCCTGAGGGCCTGGGTTCGAATCCCATGTAAGGTGTGAGACATTAAGGTTGGGCGATCCGTGCAGAACCCTGTGATGGACTGGTGCCCTATAAAGGGTGCATCTCTGCAACCAGTGAAATCCACTTTAGGCTCCATACCCGTTCCTGTGACCCTGAGCAAGGATAAGCTGGGGTAAGTTTAACATGAAGCATGTGCTTCTGTTTCACTCTATAAACTCAGCTCTCTACAATGGTGCTTAAAAGTTTGTGAACTCTTTAGAATTTTTTATATTTCTGCATAAATATGACCGAAAACATCATCAGATTTTCACACAAGTCCTAAAAGTAGATAAAGAGAACCCAGTTACACAAATGAGACAAAAATATTATACTTGGTCAATTATTTTTTATCAATGATGGCAAATCGTCCTGGCCCAGATGCAGCAAAACAGGCCCAAACCATGATACTACCACCACCATGTTTCACAGATGAGGTAAGGTTCTTATAGCCTTCTGGCTCGTCCACGTGATCTTTAGCAAACTGCAGACGAGCAGCAATGTTCTTTTTGGAGAGCAGTGGCTTTCTCCTTGTAGCCCTGCCATGCACACCATTGTTGTTCAGTGTTCTTCTGATGGTGGACGCATGAACATTAACATTAGCCAATGTGAGAGAGGCCTTCAGCTGCTTAGAAGTTACCCTGGGCTCCTTTGTGACCTCACCAACTATTACACTCCTTGCTCTTGGAGTGATCTTTGTTGGTCGACCACTCCTGGGGAGGGTAACAATGGTCTTGGATTTCCTCCATTTGTACACAATCTGTCTGACTGTGGATTGGTGGAGTCCAAACTCTTTAGAGATGGTTTTGCACCTTTTCCAGGCCTGATGAGCATCAACAACCGTCTTTTTTTCTGAGCTCCTCAGAAATCTCTTTGTTCGTACCATGACACACTTCCACAAACATGTGCTGTGAAAGAGCAGACTTTGATAGATCCCTGTTCTTTAAATAAAACAGGGTGCCCACTCACACCTGATTGGGCATCCCATTGATTGAAACAACCTGACTCTAATTTCAACCTTCAATTAACGGCTAATCCTAGAGGGTCACATACTTTTGCCCACTCGCTAATATGTAATATTGGATCATTTTCCTCAATAAATAAATGACCAAGTAGAATCATTTTGTCTCATTTGTTAACTGGGTTCTCTTTATCTACTTTTAGGACTTGTGTGAAAATCTGATGATGTTTTAGGTCATATTGATGCAGAAATATAGAAAATTCTAAAGGGTTCACAAACTTTCAAGCACCACTGTATAAATGAGCACATCCTTATTTTGTTTAGTTGTGTAAATCTGATCTTTTCCGTTACTTCAGTCTGATCTGTGAATCAAGTTCGTACTGTATAAGAAAAGACTGCAGAGACTGTTGGGAAATTAGATTTTTTTAAAAAGGCTAAAAAATATAATCAGAAAAAAAAAACATTATGGCTGAAAAGGTTTTCAGCGACTTGTATTAATATAGTTCTATTTTTTGTTACGTCTTAAAAGGCCCTGACTTTATATTTTGTACGAAGAACCAGTCCTGTAAAACAGCTACCATTAAAAATGGTGTGTACATCCTTATTGACTGACCGAACTGTATTATTTGTATTCAATCGAAACACTGCACTGGTCTAACAGAATGATCCAGGTAATCGTGCACAACCCCAGTACAGTCCATGCTGGTTTAGTGATCACATCATGAACACTGCAAAGCCGACCAACATAAACCAGTCCACTATCCAAATAAACCTTACGACTTTGCCGTGCCATGTACATGCTGTATAGATGTGTTTTCTAAGGATCTAACGTCTAAAGTACTTCTTTTTGTATATACATTTTAATTAATAAAACGTTTCCCTCCAGCAGTTCGGTGTTCTTGTTTTTCCTGCAGCTGTCATTTTCTTTTTGTGTGAATTGCTCGCACAGGTTCTTAGTTCTGTTTTAATAGGTGAGATTGGAGGTGAGGCTTGTAAAAATCCTCACAAAGTCTGAGCCTGTTCTTCTCCAAAAAAAGCCACGTTCATGCAACCCATGGCCTGATCCAAACGTTTGAGGATAAAGTGAAATGCACAGATGCTGCAGATGCCTTTGAAGAGACCTCGTGTTTATCAGTCCAGAATAAGACCGTGTCTACAAATAGAGGAACCTTAGTACTTCTGCTACTCTCTAAAGAATCGATCGTCCTGAAAAGATCACAACAAGAGCACAATGATTAAGGAGGTGAAAGGAAGCCAAGTCAGATTTATTTCGGTAGCACTTTTTACAATTCAGCATCGTCTCAAGGCAACTTTGCAATTTTAGATTATCTATATCTAGGGCCAATCCCAAATTGAGCACGTCTAGGGCGACAGTGGCAAGGAAAAACTCCCTAAACATTTACATTACATTTACAGCATTTAGCAGACGCCCTTATCCAGAGCAACTTACTATTGATACAGTCTTACAATCCGAGCTATTGTGGGTTAAGGCCTTGCCCCAGAACCCGACCGTGGCAGCTTGGCAGAGGTGGGATTGAACCCTAGACCTTCTAGTCCATAGTCCAGTATCTTTACCACTAGGCTACCACAGTCCTAAACGTTATAAGGAAGAAACCTTGGGAGGACCATGACTCAAAGGGACCCGACCTCCTTAGGTGAAAATAAGCCAAAACAAACCCAAAAATCATAAAATATGCCTGTTAACACTGCAACAAATTAAGCCTGCCAACAGACTGCAGACAAATTCCTAGTTCTGGACTACACCAAAGTAATATTCCAAACAGCCAGGTAGTGTTTGGTTTACCAAGAACTTCAGACATAGCAGAATAAGGGTTGAACAATTCTGGTCTTGGGAGAGTCAGAATCCAGCACTGAATAGTAATCTGACTGCACAACAAAAGAGCTGCAGCTGTACATGTGCTTTTGTTACTTATTAAAATGTGGGTCAGCTAAATGGAAGTAGTCCTAATAGTTGCAGTACACTTGAGTAAGGCCACAGCTCTTTGTTTGACTAACTGCTATGTGTGGGTTTGGAGGAAGGGGTGCTTTAGTAGGGCTGAAATGTGGAGCTATGGGGGTATGGGGGAGCTGAAGCCGGCTGACGTCTCCTTTCCCAGGCCATCACAATTGCACATAAGAGGAGCTTTGTGAGCTAAGGAGCCCTACGGTCCCTCCACCTGCCAGCTGTCTGGAGAAACCATGGGACTCCCCAAAACAGCTTTGGCAGTGCAGCAAGTCCGGACTCTGAGTGAGTTCACATGCACTTAATAATCCGACTACGGCAGAAACTCAGATTTAGTCAGTAATCCGATCAGCGAAGACACCTGCACTGGAGTCATCAGATAATGGGAAACCTCCAGGTGTACGTGACTCGGATTTCTACTTTGCAACCAGCCAATAGTCTCTCAGAAAGATGTAAACTTCCATTTTTTATATTAAATAATCCAATTCTTCATTTTCTTACGTATATATTGCGTTTCGGAGTCTCCACACAGTATTCGATAGCCGTTTAACAGGTGTTTAGCGTTACATTCCAGGGTTGCCAGATCCCACAACACAATCCTCCACCTGGTGGATGCAAATGTCTGCTCCTGTAATGCTTCAGTTCCCCGACACAAACATTTCACACTGAATTCAAAACGATAGTTCTCCCTCTGTCTCTCATTAATGACACCAGCTTGACTATTAAGACTAAAGCAGAATGGCGAAACAACAGACTTGGTTGGGGACCCTGCTCAAATTTAACTGCTGATTTAACAATACAGCTGTAAAAATGAACAACTTTTTTTACATTATCTTTGGTCAGGGTTGAGAGGGGTCTGGCAACAGCTACCCATGTTAATAAACTGCCACCCTATCCAGGGCATGCTCACACGCGCGGGGGTAAAATAAACACGAAACGAATTTAAAACTAAAGAGTACGGGGTGTGTGGAGTAGTACAAACATTTACTTAAAAAAATATATCACCCCAGTAAAAGTATTTATCCAGTAATTACATAGCACTTAAGTACTGTGTCACTCACTACATGGGGTTCAATTATACACGAGTATATAACGTATTTAAACATGAAACTGAGATATTTGTGTATCAAACTACATTTGTTAAAGTAATTTCTGATTATAGGTGACAAAAGATGGCATTTTACAGAAACCTGGTGTGCAGTATAGCCCAAATCCATGGGCTACACAAACGGGTAGAAATGCACAAACGATATCGGTTCAAACACAAACAACCCATATTCACCATCTCACAACAAGCAGCCACCTCACACCAGTGATTTATTATTTAAAAGAAGAATATAAAACATGGCTTACCTTTTCATATTCCTCTTGTATTATATTCATTCGGACTGAATCCAGTTAATCCAGACTTGGGGCTGAAGTCCGAGACAGCTTCCGTTTCATATGGACTGCAAGAAACTAGTTTAAAAGTAGCTCAATGTTAAGTCCTATACAGTAAAAAGTATTTAGTCAGCCACTGATTGTGCAAGTTCTCCTACTTGCAGATCTCCTCTAAAGCAGTGATGTTTTGGGGCAACATGGACTTTCAACTCCCTCCACAAATTTTCTATGGGGCTGAGGTCTGGAGACTGGCTAGGCCACTCCAGGACCTGGAAATGCCTTTTATGGAGCCACTCCTTCGTTGCCTGAGCGGTGTGTTTGGGATCATTGTCATGCTGGAAGATCCAGCCACGTTCCATCTTCAATGCTCTCACTGATGGAAGGAGGTTTTGGCTTAAAATCTCACCATACATGGCCCCGTTCATTCTTCCATTAACACGGATCAGTCGTCCTGTCCCCTCTGCAGAAAAACAAGCCCAAGCATGAGGTTTCCACCCCCATGCTTCACAGTAGGTATGGGTGTTCTGGGATGCAACTCACAGCATTCTTCTTCCTCCAAACACGACCAGTTGAGTTTTTACCAGAAAGTTCCATTTTTGGTTTCATCTGACCACATGATATTCTCCCCATCCCAATCTTCTGGCTTGATCATCCATATGTTTCTCTGGCAACTTCATACAGGCCTGGACATGTACTGGCTTAAGCAGGGGGGACATGCCTGGCACTGCAGGATCTGAGTCCCTCCTCAGCTTAGTGTTGTTACTGATGGTAGCCTTTGTTACTTTGGTCCCAGCTCTCTGAAGGTCATTTCATCAGGTCCCTCCGTGTAGTTTCTGGGGATTTTTGCTCACTGTTCTCATGATTCATTTTGGACCCACGGTATGGAGATCTTGCGTGGAAGCCCCAGATCGAGGGAGATTATCAAATGGTCTTGTATGTCTTCCATTTTCTTACAATTGCTCCCACAGTTTGATTTATTCACACCAACCTGGCTTGCCTATTGTAGATTCCACTCTTCCCAGCCTGCTGCAGGTCCTACAATTTTCTTCCTGGTTGTCCTTAGACAGCTTCTTTGGCCTTGGCCATGGTTGAGTTTGGAGTCTGACTGTTTGAGGCTGTGGGGGGGGACAGGTGTCTTTATATACAGATAACGAGAGTCAAACAGGTGCCCATAATAATTACAGGGAACGAGTGGAGGACAGAAGAGCTTCTTAAAGAAGTTGTTACAGGTCTGAGAGAAGCCAGAAATCGATGCTTGTTTGTGGGTGACCAAATACGTATTTTTCACCATGATTTACTATTAAATTCTTTAAAAATCCTACAATGTGATTTCCTGGGATTTTTTTTCTCATTGTGTCTCTCATAGCTGAAGTGTAGCTTATGATGAAAATTACAGACCTCTCCTCATCTTTCTAAGTAGGAGAACTCTTGCACAAGCAGTGGCTGACTAAATACTTTTTTGCCCCACTGTAACTGCGTATACAAGGTGAATATTAGTGGTTAAAATTAAAATTTTAAAAAGTTTTTTGTGTCAAACAACGAAAACACAAAAGCGAAAAGTTAAGACTACACGCGATTTACTCATTAGAAAATGTGGCCACGCCACATCAAAAAATAAAAAATAAATCCAGTGTTTCCTTACATCTACTTTTATTTTCATTAGCAGACTATTTACATTCAGATTTTCTTGTTTTAAATAACATCTCCAGTTCTGCATTTCAGACCTGCACACGTTCAAAAAAAAGTTGGGACATTAAAGCATTTACCACTTTGTAACATTTGTCCATTTCCTTCTCACGATACTCAGAACATTTGGATCCCCCCGAGGATACAAAGCGATGATAGATGTTGTTCAGGTGTCATTTTGTCTCATTCTTCCTGTAAACACATCTTAAGGTGTTGCAACAAAACGACTCATCACATTTTTTGTTTCAAAATTCTCTACACATTCTCTCTGTGTACATACAGCAGGCATGTGGTTTGTTGCATTGTCTTGCTGAAAAATGCATGGACGTCCCTGGAAATGTCGTCTTGAAGGCATTTTTTAATGTTTGTTCTAAAATCCGGGGAGCAAGGCAAAATCAAACAAGGTACATTTAAGTATAATGACATGGCACTTGCTCCCATTTAAGACCATGATTCACCTCAGCTTTACTCATAGCAGAGTCTCGAGTGTGCTAGTTGTTAAAAACATTGGAAAGTCCACAGTTTGGACTCAGGATGTTAAGGGACGTTTTTGAAATTTACAGCACATGTACCCTGTTGTTTTAAGTTTGTTGCATTAGCACTTGTATTCCATTTTAAAGGGTGATTTGTCACTTTGTTTCGCACAAAAAATTAAACACATTATTTATTACAGAAAAGAAAGGAAAGTCTGAACATCAGTGCTCATTTAAATAATCGGATACTTTCAATTATCATAGGGGTCACTTTAGTGTACTAGGGTTGTAAAAACACAGTGACTCATGATTAAATTTTATAAAGAATATAATCTATTGTAACAACAGATTTTTCACTGATGAATGAATGGGGCACTGATTCCAAATTAAATCCTAATTTCATTGTTGACAATAGTCCAATGACACTAAAGGCATCATCTTACTGTAGCTGCTTCACCACATTAAATAACCAGATGCAAAATATTCCTTTCTATTTCTGAAGAAATAACTCGTGTACTTTCCTTCAATAAAAATCTAAACTAGAAACTTTAGTCCCCTGCAATTAAACAGACGAGTCCCAGAACACGGACAGTATGACTAAACTGGAATTGGATTGAGGTGAGATGGCGACGAAATCAAGAACTTAAATCTAATTAGACGATGCATCAATCATCCACCTTGACGAAGAGGACACCTCCCCAGTTTTCTTGCTTGTTCCAGTTTCACAGCAGCATGAAGAATCAATTTTATATTGTTTTCCTATGATACAGATTCAGAAAATAAAACCAGCACATGAACCAAATTCACTCCTTTAATATTTCACATTGAGCCAGGAACTCGAGTCCTGATGATGGTATGTACACGTACTCTTATATACACTTTTACAGGGTTCATTTCGCACCAGCTTATTATACAGGCACTGTGCGACCCCCACCCGTCTGGGAGCCCAAAACAAATTTGTCAAGTTTTGCTACAAACGTAAGTCCCAGCACAACACTGCATCTTACAGTAACTCATAAATAACAAGCACGCTTTAGGAATTAAATACTTGCCTTTGGCAACAGAAAGAAAGCAATTCATTACCATGTGAAATTCCTACACGTTAAAATAGACAAAAAAAAGGTATTAACATAAATATGTAATACTTCTTAAAATTCATTAAAAGAGATCCACGGAGGAAAACCGAGCAGAAATGTGTTCCTGGGAAGAACAATGGAAAGTTGCAGCACCATGCTGCATCGGTTCACTTCACAGGTGAAGAGCAGCAGATATCCTATGGCAATGTAGTTTAGTTCAAGAACATTCATCACACACACAAACAACCTACAGAATGAGCAACCCGGACAAAACACCGATTGCTCCTGGTACGAGAAAAAGCCTGATATTCTTTAAAGGCTTAAATAGTTGTAAACATTCGATGCGTTCACATGCGCAGTAGAATCCGGCAGCAATCTGATTAGACTGGTCACAGATGCTTCAGAGGTATGAATGGTTAAGGCCTGAACCTGGAATCTGACTCCCTACAGCAGCACCTCTACATGTTATGCAATTGTAACGGCTCATTTTGCATTTCCTCCATTATCCACCCCCAAAATATACAGGTCTCTACATGTAGTGAAGCTGTTTGACTAGTAAGCTGGTAATCCAGTAGGTCAAAAACTCAGCCAGGCAGAGCTCATGAACTACGTTATGATGTACATCAAATGTGTGCACACATGGGCCCTGTGCTGCCAGTTAGTCCCCAACTTTTTCCACATTGACGAACAAGACAGTGCTTTTGGATGCAACTTTTGGTCCAGGATCTCTTCTCAAGTCTTCCAGTTCTCATACTGTAGCTACCCTGTCGCAGTAGTGATCCTGCTGGAATGTGTGGTCATAAGCACCATTTTCGGCGCTCGCACCGAACCTAAATTAATCAGATTAACACGCCAAGACTTGCTCGATTTGTTTGGCATTTGTTAAACGGACCAGTTATAACCAGATCACTGCCAGACCGACGCATGCAAACGCACGCCGAGGCTCTGAAGGGCACCCTGGCCATCTCAGGAGCTTACGTTAGAGAAGGTAAAATCGTGGCAGCGCACCTCGGCGTGTAAAGCTCCAATGCGGACGTTGGACGAGTCCGGTCCAGGCCCGGCACGGGTCCGTAAGACGTAAAGAGTAAGGCATTCTTGCCCTGCAGCTGCCAGATTAGAAATGGGTGTAACAGTCAGCCGAGTCTCACACAGAGGGCTTCTCTGTGCTCTTGGGTGGAGTCAGCAGACCTCCTACAGGGGCTGGAGATAACCGGTCCAAGTTCTCCTGCTGTCTCTGATGGGCGTCGTTCTGAAACAGAGCGGCTCATTAGCACATTGAGAGCGTTTACATGGACTTAATCTGATAAGTGCAGAAAATCAGACCATCAGAAAGCTGATCAGAGTACACACGAGCAGATAAATGAGAAGGCTATGGGTTTACACGGCCCAGGTAATCTGGGGCTGAATTCACGAAGGTTTCTTAAAGAAACTTATGGTGTGTTTCTTAATTTCATCATTTATCTTGTGTTTTTTCCTTAACTCTCTTAAGAATCTTATGTTCTTAAATGTTTTGGTCTACAAGTCCAAAAGATGCAAAATCTAAGAATAACATGACCTGGCAACCAAGACGCCCCACTAGACTGACAAATCCGATTGAAATAGGTAACTGGTACACATGCCGTCAGAAAGGCTATCGGAATAAAATCCAGCTCTCTATTGGATTTAACCTGGAGTCGAATTCACGAAAACAAACTTGAAGGTTCTTAAGACGTTCCTAAGAACATTCTCAAATGCAATTCTCGAAAGTTCAAATATTAGCTTGAGAAAATAAGATTATATTTTATTTTTTAAAGAATCTCTTAATTATTTTCTTACGTAGACTACATTGCATTTTACAGCTTAAAATATACCACGCAAGACATTTTGAATTTGTATTGACCATTATTTCCATTAGTTTAATCCTCCAAGGACGAGAAAAATGGAGAAATTTTAAATCAAGCGTCCAAAAACTTTAGCAAACAAGAAAGAGGTGATGGAGGAAGAAGTAGCTGGCTTTGCCATGAACTTTCCTCATGTAGACTTTTGTATTTTAAAGCTGACTTTCACACGAAAGGCTTACGCATTTAAATTAAATAAGCCTTATTTCAGTAACTAAATTGTTTAAAGTTTTATATTTCTATGCTCATCTTCAACAACCTAAGATGAGTGAGGGGTTATCGTAAGGTTAAGAAAACATTAAGAACAGAATGTGTTCAAGAATACCACTCATTCTTAGAATTGTTCTTAAGAAGAGAGTTAATGGGGGAAAAACTTTCAGAACTTTTTTCCTAAGAAGAAAAGTTAAGAAGAGTTCCTTTCTAAAGAAACTTTCTTGAATCCGGCCCCTTGAATAAGCAAATATCTGACTATGATCGGATCATCATAAGTCAGTGACACCATGCTTAACATTCACAGAAACCTCCAGCCAGACCAACAGCAGCACCAAAAACCCTACTTTTCATAGTCCAGAGCCTCGACTACCGAACCACGATAAGTGATACCCACCAGCATGGCCAGATAGTCCACGTGGGTCTGGATGTTGTGCCTGTCCTCCGCAGCGACCTTCTTGAAGTCCTTCAGTTTCGGCTGGCCATAGTCGCTCGCCGTCCTCACGAAGGGGGCCATCCAGCGCACGCAGCTCGATATACTGTCCCACGTGAGCCCTATAATGAGAACCACACATCAGCAACAGCCTACAGTGCTGCCATGCAATATTAAAGCCAGGGTTACCGACCACTAGGGGTGCAACGATACATTCTGCTCAGTTTGATTCCTTCTTAAGTGTAAACAATGCAAACCAAGTTCATCCAAAAAACATTTCCTGCAATTAATACTGGAAAGAGATTAAATTGTAAAGTGTATACTTCAGCTTCACCATATCTTGAGTGAAAACATTACATGACTTTTCTTGCATAAACATTTACAGACTAGACCCATGCAGTTAAAAGAAATTAGGGGTTTCTAAATGTGTATGAAGGCAAGAAAGCAAGACTGCACCCTCTGGTGTCCAAAAAAACGCAACTGCATTACATATCTTCAGTCCTTCAGCATAGTTTGCATGCAACACTAGTCTGTCTAAACCAGTTTAAACCAGTTCACAATTTATAATGCTTCCAAGTCACTTAAAACCGTTTCCCAACCAAAGTGCCATGGAAAATGATCCAATTTCACCCGATTGGTGCTCTAAGCGAGCGGAGTGTAGTTAGGCAGAACAATTACATTCTCTTCCACTAGGGGGCAGCAAGATATCAGCTGTGTGTTCAAATAACCAGGCCCAGGTTTCACACGGAGTGAGTAAATTGAGGCCAGATTTTAGATTTCAATAAATATACTTTGTGGGTAAGGTACTGCACTATGGACTTGAAGGTCCAGGGTTCAAATCCCACCTCTGCCAAGCTGCCACTGTTGGGTCCTTGAGCAAGGCCCTTAACCCACAATTGCGATGTAAGACTATCAATTGTAAGTCGCTCTGGATAAGGGCGTCTGCTAAATGCTGTTGTGGACTGTGGTAGTCTAGTGGTTAAGGTACTGGACTACGGACTCAGGGTTCAAATCCCACCTCTGCCAAGCTGCCACTGTTGTGTCCTTGAGCAAGGTCCTTAACCCACAATGGCTTGGTTTGTAAGACTGTACCAATTGTAAGTCACCCTGGATAAATGTAAAATGGACTTAGAGCAGCCAGAGGCAGCAGGCCAAGAAATCTGAGGATCTAAAGAGGAGCTAATTTAAGCCCAAACCTGATTTAAACTGGACAGATCAAGTCACATGGACTGAAACCACTACAGAATCTGAAAAAGCCCCATGACTACATGCACTGAACTGCAACTATAAAGACGGTTACACATACCATTACACCCTTAGCATCCAGTGAATCCTCCATTTTACATTCAGTAAGACATTTCTGAAGTGCAAACCATGCTAAATAATTAATGTATACATTTTAAACAAAAAAAACACTAGTGTATCCCAGGCTTTGAGCTCTACAAACCGATCTATACAGATGTTCACACTTACCTGATGCTCTCTGTACAGTTTCAAAAGAGGTAAAGTGACAAAATGCAGCAGCTGCCAAAACACCATACTGGTAATCTAACGAGTTTATGTCCAGTATACAAAGATCCAGTAACTGGAAAAAACAAAACAGCATTCATGTCAGAACAGGGCGCTGGAACTGCCATGCAAACGTGATCGGCCGTGCTCTCCATTCTCACCTGGGCCACCTGGATATAGGTTTCCTGAGAGAACTGAGGCACAAGGAAATTCGGGTCTTCCTTCAGAGCGTCCACCTGAGAATAAAGCTTCAACCACGAGATGGCCGTTTCCGGACAGAGGTGCCAGTTCAACGCTTTCAGCATCACCAGTTCCATTTCAAGGATCTCCTCGTCGTCGCAGGCACCGTCCGTGACGTAGGCGAACTCCTGAAGCTTCGGCGGATAGATCTCCTGCAATCACAGCCAGTACAACCGATAAGGTTTCGCATATTCGCTTATTTATTTATTTGGAAACCATTTCACCAGAGAACAAGGACGGGCCAAGACCTCTATTTTAGACGCTATGAAGAGCGAGGTAACGCCGATGAGCTGCAGCTGGTTCTTGCTGACGTCCATCTGGGTCAGCATGAAGCGATCGAAGAAGTCCTGAGCCAGGTAGAAGGTCTCCCGATGGAGCGTGTACACCTCACTCACCTGTACAGACACAGCGTTAGGTAATGCAGTCTACACGTCCAGCGGTCAAGCTCACAACATGCCTAACAATGAAATAGGATAGATGCTCCAGTTCCAAGCATGGCCATCTCAAGAACGAACTGCTAAAAAGCTTTAATTCTTTTTAAATGGGGGGGCCTTCACCCACAATCATTTTGGAAGCATGAGACCCAAACGTTATGTTCTTGCATAGAAACATCTAGGCTGCCCAGTGATGTTGGCTCAGCTTTGGTCCTCTCAAGGTTTCTTCTTACATTTTAGCTGTTTTACCTCGCCACAGGCTCGCTTAGTTGGAGCTTTGGGTCTAGACCCTTATAAAGCTGCTTTGAGACAGTGCAATGAAGCAAAGACTTTAATTTTGAGAGATTATAACAGATTACCAATTAGTTATTGGGTTTTTAATGCAGTGACCATCTACACAGCCAATGGATAGCTTTCACTTAGTGGGGCACAGCATATAGGACATCATGTAGGTGGGGTTATACACACACAACAGCCTGGCAAGTTTAAGGTCTAATGGTTTGGAGTGCAAAATAAAACAAGTAAAGCAAACAATTCACAATACCCAAGGTCTGAGCTTCGACTACAGGCCACTACCAGCTTAATATGACTAACCTCTAAAAGCCAGTCGAGCAGAATCGCCCTCATTTTGGGTTGCAGGCTGGGATTCTGCTGCAAGAAGGTTTTATCATGGAGATACTTCAGCTCCTTATTCAGCATCTTAATCCACACGTCGTCTGAGCTCGCCCAACTGAGGATGAAGAGTCACACTTAGACGGCAGGAACTTTTTTTTTTCCCCTCTACAACTAAATCTTCCAGGGTTCTTACCTGAGACATGGCAGAGGCGAGGGCTTGATGAAGAGATTCTTAAAGCGGAAGTGTTTGAAGCCAGACAGGTTACCCGTCTCCTCCGATTCCTTGTGAGGAGTCTCGACCAGCACACACGGGTTGATCTCTCCTTCCGCCCACCGGTTCTACAAGACAGGACTTAAGTCTTAACCTTAGACGAGCCAGCAAGGACGGGCGATATGATGATTTAATCATGAAAGGTTAAAAAAATTTTTATTCAAGTGTATTGTTTGGCAGTTTAATCAGTGACATATATACATTTAATCATGGGAAGTAATGCTACATTTTTAGTTATACAGCACTAGTTTGAAGCACGGGAGTGCTTCTCGGGATAAACTGGGCAAATGCACACTAAACCCGAAAGACTTAAATGCCCCCAGAAGCCCATTACAAAACAAGTCCCTGTTCCTCCCTAAACATGTTGAAATCCACTATAATAAAACATGCAAATAGGCAGAACATAAGGATAATGAGGGCATATGGAGTGGCACATGGACCACAGTCCTGAGAGCAAGGGAACAAAGCAGGATTTGGCAGGGAGGAGGTGGGTTAATGGGGGAGGGGTCGGACCTGACCAGCCACTGCATCATCACACCCTATATCAACACCCTGCCTCTTATTTCCAGGATTAATACAGGATGATAAGGAATACCAACGAGCACACTCCTACCTTAATTACCTACTTATGGAGAACTTACCTGAATTTCATAACTTTGCTTCTTGGTTGATCCGGGTTTTCTTCTGCAAGGCTGGAAATGGAAAGAACCAAAGACGGTCAGTTGTTACTGCAACAGAAATGATTAAACATGCAGTAGAGGCTAAACAACCGAGGAGCTACCTCAGCTTTTCTCTTTCTTGTACACGTCATATTTGGCTCCACTGCATTTTCGTCCCTTTCCTGCAAGGTGTTACGGCAACTGGAGAGAACAAAGTTTAGGTGAATTTTAATATAGTTTAACATTATTTACACTGCGTGGATCTGAAAAGTTACAAAGCATCTCACCTGCGTCTGGACATGTCTCCGATTTTGTGAAAAATGCTGAAAAAACAAACAGATTTTAAATGCAACAGCACTAAGGGTAATCGTAGTTTAAATACAGAGATATAGTTAAAATGATCCCAACAAGAATATAGTTATCAAAAACAAGTCAGAAGACTAAGATTGAACTAAGCTAAACTTAAGACTCATAGCTACCTCTCATAGCCCTAAAGCCATGGACAGACCTGCTGTTCATTGGCACAGTTTAGTACCAGGCCGTTATTGATACACTGCACCATCTAGATTGCAACCAATCCATTATAATTCTCATTTGTCTATCTACACAAACTCCATACAGTCCAAGGACAGGATCAAACCAGGGACTTTAAAACTGAGGGGGACTGCACTAACTGAATGCGCTACCATTTCAGCCCCTTAACATTAACTGAATGAAACCAGACCCCTTTGTTAAAGGATAAACTTCAGCCATCATTAATAAATAATCAGTAGAAACCCATGAAGAGGACAAACCCACTTCAATTTCCTTGGCTTCCATGTGGTCCTAGACTGAGCGCATGTTACTTTGTCTTCCCATCCCATTCTGATTGCATTACTTGTGTTTATATCTGCATTGTTTTTCAGATTATAGACTATACACTATACTGTGTAGCCACTGTATTCTGGGCTACATTTTATACCCAATACTTTTTAAGCACATGCACTGTCCTGCTTTCACTAAATCCATAGTTAGTCCCTGCGTTACACCTTAAAACGAGTTGACAAGCCGACTTTAGCTTCCAGTCGTAGACAATACTTGGGGCTGTTTAAGTCATGGCCCATTAAGCTACACTAAGTATTTGATTAAAGGTTAAAGAATTGAACCATTAAGAATACTAAATAATCAGAAATCCTCTCAAGACCTGAGTTTTTGTAGCCATTTCTCCTAGCTATTTGGGATTGGTAGAACCCCCCCCCCCCCCTGGCAAAGCACAAGGGAGTTGTCTGCCTTTAAGAACAGTGTCACACCCTACTGACTTGTGTTGAAATACAAATGAGCACAAAAGGTGCAAGGTAAGCAGAATGAAGTATGAGGTGTACCAAACCCCAAATGTAATGTCCTTGAATGGGGACAGGGTTTTTGAGGACATTGTAGATCATTAGTGGGTTGGACCAAACAAGAGTTCCTTTTTGTGAATTCGCTTCCAAACAAGAGTCCTTCTTGAATTGGAATGGAATCCAATCCTTTCTTAATTCATCTAATAAATCAGCTAAAAACACCATAAGGGTGATCTAGACACTTTCATAAACCCAGATTGCTCAGGTCCTTAACACTCCTAAAATCATAACCATGGTCCGTTTTCTATTGTGAACCTTCTCGGTTTCATCTCCTGTTAACCTGGGCGCATTTCTGCTTCCACCCCCCTTTCCCCTTTCCCCATAAAATAAACTAGTGTTACACGCATCGCACACTTCGTTCCACACTGCGTTTTGCATAATTAGAGTGGAGTTTTATTTATTATTTTTTTGTAACATAAAAACAGCACGGAAACGCTACTTTGCTACATGAAGCCTGTTCACCACAACGGAGTGGTGGTAACTTCATAACAAAAGCAACACTATTCAAAACGCTGAAATGTTAAATAGCCATTAAACACGACGTATAGAAGGAGTAAAGGTAACGTCTGTAGTTAGTACGTTAGGTAAAGTTAACAAACTTTAATTTTAATAAAAAAGGTGCTTTACCAAAACCGGGTTATTTTGGGGGGCAAAAAACAAACCGACTCCCCGCCAAATCGATTGAAGCGGGAGGACAAAAACCGCCTCAAAAAAACCGCCTAAAAAAGAAAAAAGGGGGACGCAAACTTCTCAGGTTTGGCTTATATTAACCATTAATAATATCGTTGAGTAAAGCCGTAGGCTACTATGGTGGCGTCCAAACTAGTACAGAAATCGGCAGAAAAAAATGCGACGTTGCCCAGAGAACTAGCCATTTATTTGTCGTTTTCTGACTGATGCGCAACAGAGATTAGCTACGAGCTAGGGGCAAGCAGCTAATCGACCAAACTGGCGATAAAAAGGGAGAACCTATACCCCCAAAGAAACCTGCCCTCTCAACGAGAGGTAAAGGTACGTTCACCGTTGACGAATCCTCTGAGAGTACCACAAGGGAGCCTCAAAACAACCGCCAAACGACCACAGGTTGCTTATATTACCATTATAAATCGGTTATTAAAGCCGAGGCCGGTGGTCGGTTCCAAACTAGTACAGAAATAAGAAAAACCTGTTGCCACATCCATTTTATTTGGTCTTTTTTCTGACGCGCAACAAGATATTAGCTACGAGCTAGGGCAGCAGCTATCGACCAAACTGGCGAGGACTGGTCTCAAACTAGCCGAGTAAACGCCTGAAAAACGCCCTGTTTGACCGAATTAAACGTTAAAATCGTTAAATAAGCATCCAGGCGTCGCGAAGCCCCTGAGCTGTGCCATATTAAAAGAGGTTTCTCTTTACTAGTTGTACTACTAGTTGTGGTTAAAACAAGCCAGGGTGAAGGCAAGCAGATTACGAACGATATAAGTGAAATAAAGCAACGAACCAATATACCAACAAATGTCAAGGATTACTGAAGTATTAACGGTTAAAATATACCAGTTTAAAACATATAAACTTAAAAAAAGAGCCATTAGTGGACGGAAAGCGGGGCGACTACTCACCAGCTGCTGCAGGGAATGAATGGACATCAGCTGGCGCCGGCGCCAACCTTTATATATGCATGAACTGCGCATGCGCGAGTCTCCGTCTCGGATTTACTTAAATTTAAATTCCGACGCTCTGAACGCGTTTAGCACTCGTAATGCGACTTTGTACAACTTATTATCGCGAATTTGCTTTTGCAAACCCGTTTTTTGCACTTCTACGACACGAATCGAGTCGGAACGTCAGCTTAGGGCTCGATATGCACTGTGTGGCTTTGTTAGGTATTTTTTCAAAAAAGAGCGCTTTCCGTATTTCCCGGTCAAACCGATCTGGCGCCCAAAGGGCCGATACGCGAGTTCCGTCTATTTCCATTATGCATAAGAGACGTTTATGGCATTTTTAAAGCCTTATTTTAGGACGATCTGACACTTCCTGATAAGGGACCCAGCGAGAGGAGGAGTTCACGATCTGTCTGGCCAATCACAAAGCGCGCAGGAGAAACAACGTGCTCGCGCTACAGCATGTAAACAAACCCAGTAGAGCAAGCCGCAGCAAGGCTTTAATATCGCGGATTAGAGCATCAAACATCCCCAAAGTAGCACCAAACAACGGCAAATCTCTCAGACAGACACCATCTTATAAACGCCACCCACTGCCAAAGGGATAAAACGGAAATCACAGGCCGTTCTTCACATTCCAACAGAAACCACGCCGTCTGAACATGATAGCATCTCAGGCAGAGGAACAGAAGTACACAAGCTCCTCACTGGAGCAAAAGCACTGCTGATCTGATAAAACACATACGCAAATAAAAGGTGAAGTTTGGATTCTTAAATATATATAACATAAGTATCAACATACATGCTACTAAATGTACTCAACGTAAAAAAGTAAAATATTTAATCAAAAAGCCTTTTTAACTCAATTTCTCAAACATGATGTCTAACTGAGGGTGAGAGATACAGATCCGTGACACTGAGGGTACATAATGGTTTGTACTACAACTACATGAATCATCTGCACAAATCATACAAGACATTACCATCTTTAGCTAACGACAGCCACAACAGAATAAAAACATTTTCAGGCATGATGAACCGAAATGTACAAAATACTTTGTAATTAATTAATGAATAAATCGGTCATAACTAGACATGCCAGGTATTTAATCCAAAGAATCATCGACTCTTTGAAACCCTGTCACTGCATTTTAAGAACATTTCTTTTATATACTCCACTGCTTATATACTCCACTACTTAATTTTAAAAATACGTATGCAAAACATTTAGAAATATCATATAGGTTAGATATTATATAATTATATACATCATATAAATAGAATTTATGAAAATCTCTAGTGTCTGATTAATAAAAACAGTATAAAATGTATACAATTATTTTAGGGAGAGAGTATGCATTATGCTGAACATTAAAAACTGATAAAAAAAGACTTTAACTTTGAAGGACACTTCGAGCGTCGCTGTAAAACTATACAAATAAAAGAGATAAAACGGATAAATAAATTGATTCTTAAAAGATAAAGAGCCTGTTTTGAAATGTAGAGAATAAAAAGTACAAATTTTGTTTCAGATATGTAGTGAGTAAAAGTAAAATGTATTAAGTTAAATAAATAACCAAGTACAGATAAAAAAAAAAAAAAAAAAACTCAAGTACATTAGTAAAGTACTTGGACCCTCTTACGACCTTCAGTGAGGATGAGTACAGGTAGTCCCCCCGAAAAAAAAAACATATATATATATATATATATATATATATATATATATATATACAATAGCATAGTGCCCCTTAAACTTTGCTTAAAACACCAATCGCGACATCGGCTTTCCTCACTACATTTCCCAGTGCTCATCGCTTCAGCCACATTACTCTCCACATCATGCATTATGAATGTGTATCTATCTTTATTACAAGATTCCCATTGTAAAGTCAAAATATCGCAAGTTCAATTTTGTTTTACCTGTTAATGAATATTGCATATAATGAACTGGCCAAGTCATTCTACCAGTGATATCCCACAAAAGTCACAGCCGGGGGAAAGGCTTTCTCATACATGGCCCCCCAACTATGGAATAAACTTCCCACTTTAGTTCGAGATTCAGACACTCTACAAAGTTTTAAGTCTAGGCTAAAGACATACCTATTTATTTTTTTTTTTTACACAGGCTTTTGACTAGATTTAGACCAGGAATGCATGGCTTGGGTCACTGGGGCCGGAGTCTGGAGTCATGTCTGGCCTGCCTGCCTTGTCCCTAGCCGGGAGTGTCGAGTGGGCGGTCTGGCTGAACTGGGCCTTCAGTCCTCGTGATCTTGACTCGTGCATCCTTGCCTTCGACTAAGGGCAGAGCTGGGGGTTCCATAGTCAAAGAGTCTTATGGTGATCAGGGGGAGAGACGTTGGGTTTGCTGTCTTCTGCCTCCCGTGGGGTTGCCGATTCTCATGTGATCCCTCTTGGCTGTGTTACATACCAGTTCTCCTCTTTCTAGCTATGCTGCTATAGCTAATGCTGCCGGGGTCTCATGCTACACATGGCATCAGTGATTGTTAATAGACACTGTGCTCTTAATCAGTAACTAATTACATTTTCTGTTTTCTCTCCGAGCTGTGTTCCGGCAGTTCCAGCCCCACACATGATGTTCATCTGATGGAGCTCCACTAAAGCTGCTTCCGTCATCAGCTCCAGCCCCATCATACCCGGGCCACTTAATGCCGATGTGCATACTTCACATTTTATTCGAACTTTGACTCCATGACTTTAGTTTCGCTTTTAGATTTATCATCTACGCCGCCCAAGGAGGTTGGGTCCCTTTTTGAGTCTTGGTCCTCCCAAGGTTTCTTCCTATAACACTCAGGGAGTTTTTCCTTGCCTCTGTCGCCCTAGGCTTGCACAATTTGGGATTGGACGTAGTTATTAGGAGATATTCTAAACTTGTAACGTTGCTTTTTTAGACAATGCTCCATTGTAAAAAGCGCTATATAAATAGATCTGACTTGACTTGACTTGACTTGACTAGAAAGAATGTGCATCACTGATGGACCCTCAGTGCAGTCTGGCCAACTTAGTGATTTTGTCGCTATATTGAGAGACCTTTCAGACCCTTCTTGCAGGATTTTCTTTTTTAAAGCAAGCAGCCACAAATCTTTTCACATTTTGTCAAAAGCCTTTACCTTAAGTACTTCCCATAAAAGCATAGTTTTAACTCCATTTTACGAATTTCAATGCATTGATCAATATCTACAAACTGTTGTTTTGTAGTTAGTTTGGTTTTTCCTGTACATAGGGTAAGAGAGAAGCAACAAACTAGCAGCTTCGCTTTATTAGCCGGGTACAGTGGAGAGAGACAGGATCAGGAGCAAGCCCAAATAAGCAACTACACTTCAGAGACAAGCCCAAAAAAAACCCAACCCACGACTAGCAATATTTATAAATGATTTTACGGAGAAATGAGCCCAATGTCACATACTATAAGCATACATGGCAACTGTGAACGCCACCCACTGCCAAACGGATAAAATAGATTTTATCCTGGATTGCTGAGCAGAACTACAGGACATGCCTCATACTACACTTCCCATAATGCCCCAGCATATTTCCCAATGCTTGAGCGGCTAGCGCTTTCAGTCAGAGCCTGTATCTTTTGGTTTTGGAGTAATGGACATCTGCAAATGTTTCCAAGAAAGTCAGCCACGCTGCAGGTAAGTTAATGATAGCTCATTGCTCTGGGTTTTGGCTGTTTATAACCATATAATCTACCACAATTACATATAAACCAAAGGCATTAGTTATGTTAGCCTAGACAAAATGAATGCTAAATTATTTAACTTGCTCTTCATTTCTCATCCATCACACAGTAAGGCCCACTTTAGTGTTAAGTCACTTAATCTATTTAGTGTTTAACAGGCTTAATTTTTATGCAACTCCAGAAACTCCTCAAAAATGAACTGGAAATGTTTGGGTGTCTACAAACTTTTGTCTATACAGTATATACGTGGGATTATCTCCCTGAGAAACAAGAGCTAGTATTGCAGTAGATATTTTTTTCCATTCTCAATGATTGGAACTAGCAGTAGCAGCAGAACTCAAACCGTGCAGTGAGTGAATGTAGTTCAGGTAAGGTCGGCTTTATTTATATAGCGCTTTTTACAATGCCACCCAAGTCTCAAAGCAGCTTTACAATTTTAGATAATCTTCTAAATTATAAGGCCAACCCCAAACCGAGCAAGCCTAGGGCGACAGTGTCAACGAAAATCTTCCTAAACATTATAAGGAAGAAACTTTAGAAGGACCAAGACTCAAAAAGGGATACAACCTCCTAAGAATTAAATAAGTTATCTAATTAATAAGTTCATAGTAATAGTTTAATCAGAAACTAAATAAATATTAACAGAGAGAATATATTCAAAAATATAGTATATAAAATAAACTAACAGACTAACACTTTAGAGAAAATGAAATATTATGAAGAGTATAATAATATATTGAATACAAATGCTATAGAGTACAAGTCAAGAACGAAGAGAAATATGGATAGTGGCATTATTCCGATACAGAGTCACTTTAGGATCTTGCATCCTTGGCGGGAAAGTGCCAGTTGACTGGAGGAGGGAGAGAGTTACCGCCCTCTGTGGTCTAAGTATGGTGAGGCTGGAGCTGATGACGGAAGAACAGCTTGAGTGGGGCTGAAGCAGAATTCAGCACAATTCTAATGGGATCATGGTAGAACTTTGGTGCAGTGGGAGATCTTACATGGATCTCACACAGTCAGCCACTCGATGCTCTTTTGTGCTTTTTCATTATTGTATGTAGCCAATGTGAGGTATTGTTCAGAAGTTTAAAATTTTCTATATTTCTGCATAAATATGACCTAAAACATCATCAGATTTTCACACAAGTCCTAAAAGTAGATAAAGAGAACCCAGTTACACAAATGAGACAAAAATATGATACTTGGTCATTTATTTATTGAGGAAAATGATACAATATTACATATTAGTGAGTGGCAAAAGTATGTGACCCTCTAGGATTAGCAGTTAGTTTGAAGGTGAAATTAGAGTCAGGTGTTTCAATCAATGGGATGCCAATCAGGTGTGAGTGGGCACCCTGTTTTATTTAAAGAACAGGGATCTATCAAAGTCTGCTCTTCACAACATGTTTGTGGAAGTGTATCATGGCACGAACAAAGGAGATTTCTGAGGAGCTCAGAAAAAGAGCTGTTGATGCTCATCAGGCTGGAAAAGGTTACAAAACCATCTCTAAAGAGTTTGGACTCCACCAATCCACAGTCAGACAGATTGTGTACAAATGGAGGAAACTCAAGACCATTGTTACCCTCCTCAGGAGTGGTCGCCCCCAACAAAGATCACTTCAAGAGCAAGGAGTGTAATAGTTAGTGAGGTCACAAAGGACCCCAGGGTAACTTCTAAAGCACTGAAGGCCCTCTCTCACATTGGCTAATGTTAATGTTCATGAGTCCACCATCAGAAGAACACTGAACAACAATGGTGTTGCATGGCAGGATTGCAAGGAGAAAGCCACTGCTGCTCTCCAAAAAGAACATTGCTGCTCGTCTGCAGTTTGCTAAAGATCACGTGGACGAGCCAGAAGGCTATTGGAAGAATGTTTTGTAGACGGATGAGACCAAAATAGAACTTTTTGGTTTTAAAAGAAAAGCGTTATGTTTGGGAGAAAGGAAAAACACTGCATTCCAGCATAAGAACCTTATCCCGTCTGTGAAACATGGTGGTGGTAGGATCATGGTTTGGGCCTGTTTTGCTGCATCTGGGCAGGACGGCTTGCCATCATTGATGGAACAATGAATTCTGCATTATATAAGAGAATCCTGAAGGAAAATGTCAGGACATCTGTCCATGAACTGAATCTCAAGAGAAGGTGGGTCATGCTGCAAGACAACGACCCTAAGCACACAAGTCGTTCTACCAAAGAATGGTTACAGAAGAATAAAGTTCATGTTTAAGAATGGCCAGTCAAAGTCCTGACCTTCACATACTTTTGCCACTCACTAATATGTAATATTGGATCATTTTCCTCAATAAATAAATGACCAAGTATAATATTTGTGTAACTGGATTCTCTTGATCTTCTTTTAGGACTTGTGTGAAAGTCTGATGATGTTTTAGGTCATATTTATGCAGAAATCTAGAAAATTCTAAAGGATTCACAAACTTAAGCACCACTGCAACTGTATAATGACTCGTGTATCGTGAAGTCCTCTCCCATACCCACCCCTAACTGAAAGCGGAGCACAAACCATACTGCTTAAAAACACATTTTAATGGCAAATTAATGGAGTTACAAATAAGTCAGTCAAACATAAATGAATCCAGAATATAGAAAGAAAAAGAAACAGGCAGTACTACTAAAGTACTAAAACCCAGTCTTTCAGGAAAGTGCAGAATTAATCCAGTAAACTACAACAGAATAGAAAACAAGCATGTCATTCATAACACAGAGATAGAAAACCTTTGAGTAAGTGGCTCACAGAGATGCATGTATTCCCCTGTGCATAGTGATCCGAGTCCCTTTGGACAGAGTTCAAGTTCTAGACTGATGCATTGTCACCATTTTATCCTGGAAGGCACAAGATTGACAGATTTCAAGGCAAAAGTAAAATCCCTGTTATTAATTAACGAGTTACTCAAACCAGACAAACAGCTGCTCTATCAGACACACGTAGAAAAACAAAGACACGGCTGAATTGCTGCGCCGCGTCTGCTGTCCACATGTCATGGAATAACACTTATTGGAACGTCTTTGCTCAGCCAAGAGCAGAAATGCATTCTGAAGAGGGCGAGTCAAGTGTGCACTTCAAAATCCATCAGTCCATCGGCCGACGGGACGTTAAACACCAGATTTGCTCAGAGACAGAGAAGTATGACAATATTACACCCTACAGAAACGATGCTTGTTGCTACATTTGGTTTGAATATCGACTTCAGCGAGTACTAAGTAACAAAGTCAAACAATAAGGCGTGTGGACCAAGACTAACAGTTTCACTCCATGTTTGCAGGTTTTAACAGTCACGTCAGAGTGTCTTCAGTCCCAGTACAAGCAAGCCTTTCACTTTCATTCAGTCCATGATTATTAATTACAAATATTTTCCACAAGGCAACGCGCACAATTTTCGAGGCTCTCCGGTCTCTACGAAGAATGTTCATCAAGTAATCTGCGTTTTACTAAAGAGAACAGGTGAACCATGGTTGTGACCCTGAGACATTTATGGCAGATTCAAATCAAACCAACAATAAACACGAGATTAAAACACTTGGCTGTTTTCGCACCGTGAAAACCACACCAAAAACGCACGCCATCGTCAGGAAAACACTACACACTTTACAATGCAAACATCTTCATACTGGTATATCGCATATGTTTTTTTTTAACCTTTTAAAAATATGTTTTAAATATATATTTTTTACACATTTGGAACTTCACTACTATAGCAAGGCCTTGTGTGATGACAGTACAACTAAAATATTGTAGCAAACCTCTAATAGAGGAAAAGTAGGATGATTTCCTCCATGCAGAAAAGCCGCTGGTAAAATGATATGGCTTTAAAAAAGAAAATGTTACATATTCCCAAGCTAGAGATATGACTACAGGGAGACTAATTCCTGCACAAATACAACATGCGGAAAAACGAGGCTCTTCGGTGAATCGTGATGTACTCCGAGGTCCAGGATGAAGAGCCAGAGCTGAACTGATTGGATATGTGTTTGAGCAGAATTGTACCTGCACTAGAGTAAAGTGACCTATGCTGATGAGTCTGAAAGTCCCTGCTCTGCCTACGAACCCTTTCACGCAAGAACGTAACGGTAATTAACCAGGATTGGGTGAAGGAAGCATGAAACTAGGGGACTGGCATAGGCCTAGGGGTGGGCGATATGGTAACAATATCGTATCACGATAATTAAAGGCATTTTTACGCACTGACGATACCCTTGCTATGCTCATAAAAGCATATTACCTACCACGATACGATATAATATCGTCATATTTCCCACCCCTAATTAGGACAGGAGCTGAGTCCGAATTCGCTCCCCTCCTCACTCGTTCCAAGTGGGGGCTCGTCCAGGATAAATCCTGAAAGGGCTGCTCCATTGGACTATGATGAGCCTCTAATTAGGCTGCTCTATGTAGAACATGGGGGTGGCATGGTGAGGCAAGGCAATCTGTACCGTGCCTGAGCACGTTTGACCCCCAAAGTGTGGCTCGTTTGAATGGGGTCCCAGAAGGTCCAGGGTTCAAATCCCACCTCTGCCACTGTTGGGTCCTTGAGCAAGACCCTTAACCCACCATTGCTTGGATTGTAAGATTGTACCATGCACCATGCTCTGGCACAATACAAGGCAACCGGGCATAGTGTGAGTACACCCTGAGAGAGTATCCAGAGAATCTGGACAGCACTACCAAGCGGAGACTCTAAATAATGGGAAACGAATTCGGTCCCACCTAAAATTCTTGGCTGAATAAGAGTTGGACACGTTTATGATTAACCGGACCGGGTGCTAAGCAGAGCAAGAGTCGGCTAGACAGACAGACGAAGACGAATTCTATTAACTCCACTGTACATGGCATTGTGTGTAACAGGTGAACGGACGAATCCTGGTTAATTACCATTACGAACTTACAGCACAATGCTGGGGTGTAACGATACACACAGATATGATGTAAGGGGAGTGCAATTTGACATGCGCTCTGAACCGAATGCGGTCAGATTTCATTCTATAAAGTAGTGATACCAGACGGGCCGGCCTGAAAAAGTCAGGATTGGAGCTGCGTACACAGTAGTGCGAGTTAAAGTTAGGTTTTGCCGAAAGCTGAGAGCTCTGTAGTAAAAGCGCCATGGATTAATACTTTAATATCATTATTAGTAGTAGCAGTAACAATAGTAGGATTTGATTTTAGTGACAATGTATAATCCTGGAAACGGACTTTAAGGCTCTATGGGCAATCAGGTTATGTGACGCCGCCATTGGAGTTCTGGCGGTCCCGGCGATGGACTGGCACCCTGTCCGTGTACCTTTGCCTGTGCTCGGTGAGGACCAGGAAACGCCTCATATACCAATAAATCCAACTAGATAAAACATTTTTCCCCAGCTTGCTAAAAGTCCTGGCGAAGTACTACATTACCCATAATCCCAAAGCAAAGCCTACCAATCAGAGACTTGACAGTAAGCACATGATCACAGACCACTTTTTGAACAGGCTCGTTCTGAAAGCTTTACTATTGATTCAGTCTCGGACGAGGACGATTAAATATAAACACTATATACATACAGCCTACACTATATACAAATCTGATAATTATACAACACTACAACATATTAAAAGCCCTTTTGTTCCAGGGAAACGCTTTGCTGTAGGGATTTTGTCATAACTCCGTTAGCTACGAGAATAACTGGAGTACAAATATAGCATTTGTGTAAAGTTTAGCGCGACGCAATACAAAGCGTGTATCGTTACACCCCTAATTACAGATTCAGATACACCCCGGGTTGAAGGGGGAAAGGGGCGCATGTGAAATGTCCCAGCTGCAGACAGTGAGACAGAGTATTATTCGGGGGAGCACAGTGCTGATCTCTCAGTAGTTGTACTGCCTCTGTCCGGGCTGGTGGACGTGGCCCGTCGAAGCTTTGGCCTGTTTGGCCCCCCCGTCCCGGAGCAGGTTCAGGCGGCGCAGAGCGTTACGGGACAGGTGCTGCCTCTGCACTTTGTCCCGGATCCTCTGAGCCAGGCGGCTGTTTTTGGCCTGCTCCAGGAAGCTGGCACGGGCGGCGGTGAGAGCGGCTGCATAGCAGCCATTAGGGTGACTTGGTCCGTGCTGAGCTTCAGTCCTGCAGAAAGAAAAAGTAGGCACCATTAATGCCACGGCACGGGCATCACGTGATACAAAATTATGTTTGATTGATTCTGCTGAATGTCTGGTACTGTGGTAGCCTAGCAGTTAAGGTGCTGGACTATGGACCAGAAGCAGGTTCAGGGTTCAAATCCCACCTCGGCCAAGCTGCCACTGTTGGGTCCATGAGCAAGGCCCTTAACCCACAGATTGTAAGACTGTATCAATTGTAAGTCAAAGTCGAAGAGATGCCCTGCTGCCTGATCCGTGTGGCATTCTGACCAAAGCGTGTCACAGACATTTCATTAAAACCTCCGGAATTGCGTAAAACTTTGGAAAAGGCGTGTCTCCAACTGAGAAACTTGCCACGGCCTGCATTAGTAAACCCATCCATCAGCCGAACTCTATCCAACAATCCTACTGGCTTTGCTAAACAAACACTCTGCTGGCTGAGAGGCTCTGAGAAAGGGCCGGCAGGAGGTTACCTGAGGATGCTGGCTTCACCGGAGCTTTCCTTGAGCGGGCGGTGACGCGTGTTATGTACGGCGTAGACGGACATGCTGGGATGCTCGATGAGCAGGTTCTCCAGTGGACTGGTCTCCAGCAGCACCGGAGCCCTTCCTCCAGCGGTGAAGCAGGGCGGGGGTGTGATGAACCAGCTCTCCTCCAGACTGCACGGGGCATCCAGGCGCAGGAACCCCTCATCCTCGGGGTCAGGGTCTGCGTCGGCTACAGAGTCCAGAGAGGAGTAGGAAGAGCAGCGCAGGGGGCAGTCGGGGGCATCGCCGTTCTCTGAGCACACCTCTATCAGCTCGTCTTCACAGGCGCTGGAGCAAGCTTCGGCTAGAGGGTCGACAAAGAGTCGTTTACACTCTTATGAAAATGATCTATACACACACTAATCATTAGACTCTGATAGGTAATACAGTCAAACTTATGAGCTTATGAGCTCCAAACATTTATCAAAAATAAATAAAATAAATTAAAAAAAACACACTGATGAAAGAAATAAAGTAACGAAGATTGGACCATAACAAAAAAATAGAGATGGTTTCATATTCTAGTGCCATTTATACTACTGGCAGTAAGCAAGGTAAACAACTGGAAGACAGGGTCATGCCATGAAAAAGCCTGCAGGTGGCACACTAACATGCACAGGCTCTCGCTCACCCACACAGGCTCTCACACCCACATACACACACCATGCGTGTTTTTACATGCACTTAATTCAAATATAATCAGATTTCTGCAGTCAAGTCAAGTCAGATTGATTTCTATAGCGCTTTTTACAATGGAGCATTGTCTCAAAGCAACTTTACAATTTTAGATCTCCTAATATCTACGTCCAATCCCAAATTGAGCAAGCCTAGGGCGACAGTGGCAAGGAAAAACTCCCTAAGTGCAGGTATCTGATGATTCAAGGAGTCATGTATACAGCATGCTCCAATCTAGAAATCAGTGTACGAAATCTGATAGAGAGCTGGATTTGATCCCAGTAATCAGATTTCTTAGAGCATATATACAATTTCACACACAATTTCAATCAGTTCTCTCAGCCTGCGCAAAAGTAACACGAATGTTACACGGTTGCCAGGTCCCCTTTATTCACAGAGACTTCGCTCTCAATCTGGCAACCCCGGAATCCAACGGCTATGGAACACTTTTGTGGGGACGCAGTATATTCTCGAGAAAATCTGACTGAAAGTTGATTATTTAATATCAAAGTGTGAAGTTTAGGTCACGTTTTTGTGAGATTATTGGCTGGTTGAAGTAGAAATCCAATTATTACCACAGTCATGTAAGCCCAGAGGTTTCCTGTGATCTGATTAGTCATGTTCGGTATACTCAGTGAACCGACTAAATCTGATTATTGGCAGTTATCGGATCATTAAGTGCATGTAAACTCACTCACTGATCACTGTAGGTAATTAATGGTACACCTACTCCTAACCTCAGGAACCTAAAGCAAATCCTTTAGCTCCTTTGGTTCTTCAAATAAAAGTCTTTGTAAAAAAAAAAAAAAGCATTTAAAGAAGTGAAAACTGGAAAAACAGTCCTCACAAGTCAAAATTGCACACACACATGCTAACACTCTCTTGCTGTGTCTAATGGCCGTGACACACCTAACACAACATGAAAAAGCGATGTAAAAATGCCAAGTATTCTGATGGTATTTTTCCGCCTCAAAACTATGCTATTTTTTAATAGGAATTTCACCGATTGCTTCAAAATGATTTTCGCAGCAGAAAAAAAGTGCTATCGAATACCAGTGCTGTCAAAGTACTAAAAATTTTCATGGCATTAATCACATTTTTTCTTGCTCTAACATGCACATTCTCACTAATGCGCACACACATGATACAAACGATTACACACCATACAAATGCTCTCTAACAGGGCTTGCGTAAGTCACTGAAAGTAACGGGTAATTCTCAGTCTTCAGACCATGACATAAAGACATCTGGTTACGTTCTGAGGGCCACAGAGTCACTTGGATAAGAGCCGATGCTGCTGCACTTATGAGGATTGTTATAAGGATGTGCCACTGGCTACCATACTTAATGAATGGTCTTTCTTTTCCATTGTGTAGTCCTCATCCACCATATACCGATGAATCTGAAACTGCTCCACAGATGTTTGTACACATAACCCAGAGTGAAACGCTCCTACTTTGCATGTCCCTCTCAGTTTTGGGGGGAGGGTTTCCTGGCCGTCATGGCAGGTCTAAGGCTGGGGGTTGGTGATCGAGCCAGTATTTGGGGCTTTAACCGACGACACTAGGTGCTCTGTGTTTCCTCCACCCTGCCAAGCCTAAGGTCATGGAGGTGACTGTAACACATGCAGGCCTATATTTACACTAATTAATGCCCCAGACACATTTGTGATATATTAAGTGACCACCCCTGCCCCACATTCAGAGAGAAGTGAGCCAGACAGATCTCCTTGCACCTGAAATATTCACGTCCTGCATGACGCAAGATGGCCGTGCTGTCACTTTAATGTTCTGCTACACGGGTCCTTTATGCGTTGACGTTAGAGCAGATCTTTGCTACAGAAACATGTACTGAAGAGTCTGGGCCTATGATCGCTTCAGTTTCACAGAACAGAATACCTGTATACATCTACTCATGTATCCAATATCTATCGCTGTAAGTGAGCCCTGGATGGGACAGCCAATCGTACCCGAAGGCACCGCCGAGTTGCTGCAGTGGTAGGCTAGCATGTTTCCTATCTGAAACATGTATGTACCTAATTTCTATTTGCAATAACTTTATTGAGGCAGAGGCAATTCGCTGCTACACCACCACAGCGTTTGAGTCCCGGCTGAGCGACTCCGACCAGGATCGGCCTGATTAAAACATGGGAGTCCATCTTAGTATTCTAATAAAGCCATGTCAGATCCCTGGGAACTCCAGAGGATTATTGTTATGGCATATTTTACCTATTTAGCTGCATTAAAAAACTAACAGACAATATAATCATGTAAATCAAGACACCAGTACATACCTGGTTTAACTAAAACAAGCTACTAGCTGAAAGCCTCCTGTTACTGCTAATTTTAAGCACATTTAAATTCCTCATTTAAAATTTGTCCAATTCCTCAGTCACATAACACCCAACAACCTCCACATTGGCCACGGAGACCTTCTGTTCACGGACCACTGGTGGCTTTCTACCAAAAGGGGGCAGTGCTGCAGCAGCCAGAATATAAACCCCAATCGGCCATCACTCCTTCGGACAGTCAACTGGGTACATGGAGTGCTCGAGGAATTAAGTTAAATTAAAATCAAATTCAGATTCTGGGGTTTGCTGTAGGTGGGACCAGGGATGGGCAATATGACGATATTTTATCGTATCATGATACATTTTGTTATCGTGATAGACCATCAGTGCTTAAACAACACTGACCGACTGCATGTTTCATTATACAGAGTGTAATTAGTCCTGTTTAATTGGATGAGGTGCAGCAGGTTTTGAATAAAAATCACGTTACTAAGTATAGGATAATATCTGAACAGTAGTTTTTAAGAATGTGTTGCTACTGATGCATTTTGTCCCCGATAATTATCGTGATATTATATTTTTCCATATCGCCCACCCCTAGGTGGGACACTCCAAAAGTCAATGCTTTCCAGTTAATGTAGTGTTACATGGCTAGATTCTGGTGTTTCTTCCCCTTTAATTACACACATATGTGTGAGTCCTGTATATTTGGTCCATCTGCTTTCTTGGTATTTTGTATCGTTTGTCCTTATGGCTGGGTTTCGGGTTTAGGGAGCATCCTTAAAGTAATGGGACTACTTTTTCCGAGACGTAATCAGTAAAGTAATCTCATTACACTTTGTGATGCAAGAAGTAATTAGTAATCACAAATGACACTAGAGTAAGCCGTGACAGAGTAGAGGATGATAGCAAAGCCAAAGAGCAACAGACTCATAGGAAGCGCTATTGGACTTTTTCTCTGGCTGCTATTTGGACCCATAATGGTTCCTACTGGTGTGCTACACAGCATGAACAGACATCCACCAGCACTCTACATCACACACACCGAACACATGCGAAGGCTTGTTTAACGTCGTCTGCACTGTGTAAATGGAGCACTGTATATAGTCTGTGTGCATAACACTGATGTCTGCTACTGCATCAGCTCTTTTATCCCCAAAACAGAAAATGTTTTGAAATTCTCCAGACTGGGAGCAGCACACTGATTAGAAACGATCAGACCAGAGGATGTACGTGCAGCACCAATCACTAACCGAGATAATCAACGAAGAGCCAGTCCTCATCCTCTTCGTTCTTGTTGAAGCCCACATTGGCAGGACATCCACTGGCCTCCTCCAGGGCATCTCCGAATAGGATGCTGGTGAACCTCTGGAACATGGCGAGGACGCTGCGAGAGGAGGAGCGAGCCGGATCAGTCCTGCGAGCGTGGGCTCAGAGGGGAGCTCTTTGGTCATCAGCTGCTGGAGGAGCTCACAGAAGCCTTTGGGAAGGTGCTGTAGTGCATGAGGTTCCCCCTCACGTAGTAAGAACACTTAAAGCTCAGGCATAGCTTTTGCAACTGTGCAAAACTGAAGGTGCTGAGAACAAAACATAGGAGAGAACAGACAGAGTCAAGACCATAGTGCTAAATCAACAGATAACAGGTCCATTATTCCTGATGAGTACACCAGGTGATACTGATAGTGAGTGTACAGAGTGACGCAGTGATCCTCAGAAATGTTACAATACTAGCCAAGTTCATCATTACTAAGGATGGGTATCGAAACCCAGTTCTTATTCAGAACTGGTTCCAAAATTCCAAGAACTGGGTACCAGTTATAACCGGTTCCTAACACATTTTATGCTTCAAATACATGCCCGCAATTAGTGCAAAAACACACCCGTATTAAGCATGCACCCATCTGCTAGCACCCGTGCATTACTCAATCACATTTGTCATCACATAGTTTTGTGTTGATACGCTGTGCTAGAGCATTAGCAGAAGAGGAGTGCTCAAAATCTTGGCTGCACTTTGAGAGAAAACAAAAAGGCTACATGCAATAAAGTGTGGAAAGCTGATCTGTTGTAAAGCAGGTTGCACCTCCAACATGGCTAAACATCTAAGGTACCTGCATGATAGTAAGCTTCAGCAGTGTACCGTGTTCAACCGTCTGCTGCATTAGCCGGGAGAGTCTAAACATGAACTACTGCTGAAATGACAAACCTCTGATCCAAATAATAATCACAACAATTTTCCAATAACATTTTTTCTTCCCATTTAACCCGAGTATAAGTAAAACACAGCATGAAAATGACTCCTTTCCCTTTGGACCACCATCATTTCAGCAGTAGAGTACTTAGAACCAGTGGTAACTGAGAGCAGTTTGGTGTTCCTAGATCATCGCTTTAGTACATTGAGACAAATTGGGCTTTTTACTTATAGTTGGTTTAAATGGGAAAAAAAGCTTAATGTAAACATGATTGCTTCTAAAATTGAACTATAAAAACTAAAGATATACTTTATACTATGTAAAAACAAAGGCTACATTCACAACGCAGGGAATAGGGGGCCTTTACTGCTCAAATCCATTTTATTTTGATAGGCTGTTCACATTGTTTGTGTTTTTCCTGTATGTATTATTTAAAACAAGAAAATGATACCAGTGAGTTCAGTATCAGCCAAAGGGAAGACATTACAACAGAAGGTAGACTTCCTTCCTTCTGAAATTAGATTACATCGTCTGCAAAGCCTGACAGGGAAATAGTGAGAAGGATTGCACTAATGAAAACGTTTAACATCAAAACGCTTCGAGTAAACATCAAGATTTAGGCTAATGCATTGTTACATTGGTCAGTGCTGCTATACGGATGAGAAACTTGGGCGGTGACAAAAGAGTTGTCATGAAGGGCGTACTCACACTAGGCAATCTGTACATTAACATTTGTGTTATTCAGCAGACGCCCTTTTCCAGACTGACTTACAACTGATACAGTCTTACAGTCCAAGCAATTGTGGGTAAAAAACCCAGTGGCAGCTTGGCAGAGGTGGGATCTGAACCTTGGACCTTTTGGTCCATAGTACAGTACCATAACCACTAGGTCACCACATCCCACGTACCACAGCTGGGCCCCAGTTTTGGCACCCTGGTCAAATGAAGTGCCTTGTTTAGTGAGTGAAAATAAGTTAGAAAAACCTCCTTAGGAAGTTTTGAACATGGCTGAATCTGAGTGTCATTGTTTTCACAGCACTGTTTAACATGTGTCTGGCAGGTATGTGAGCAACTTGTTCCAGGAGGTGGAGACCAGATTTGGTGACTAAACCTGTTCACTGACGTCTTGAAATATTACATCAGCCATGCTAGGTTAAAGTAGAAACTTGTGCTGGGTCTAAACCTGTTCCCTACTCACTAGTCCCTACATTCAACAATCTGGAACACTATATACATGTAGTCCCCCATTTACATTTACAGCATTTAGCAGACACCCTTAAATACCCCAAAATAGTGCACTACATGGTGAATAGGGAACAGTTTGAAACAGCCCAAGTCTAGTCAAAGTCATATTTACTTCTATAGCGCTTTTTACAATGAAGCATCGCCTCAAAGCAGCTTTATCTAGGTCCAAAGCCCTAAATGAGCAAGCCTAGGGCGACAGTGGAAAGGAAGAAGTTTCTAAACGTTATAAGGAAGAAAGCAAGACTGACCCAATGCTCATGGGCAGCCTAGATGTTATATGTAAGAATGAAACTAGGTTATCTAATTAATATGTCTATAGTACTAGTTTAAATAAGCTGAAGTTATGTAAAAATAAAAAGAAAACACATTTAAAGAAAATGTAGTAATTAAAATAAAATAATACATAGACTAGGGGTGGGCAGTATGACAATATTTTATCGTATCGTGATAAATTTTGTTATTGTGATAGACGATGTGCTTTTCTGAGCACATGGAGGATATCGGCAGTGCTTAGAAACACTGAACAACTGCATGTTTCATTATAAAGAGTCTAATTAGCCCTGCACGGTTTGAATAAAAAAACGTTACTAAGTATGGAATAATATCGGAATAGTAGTTCTTAAGACTCTCTCCCTACTGATGCTTTTTGTCTGTGATTACATGTATTGTGATAAATATCGTGTATCGTGAAACTGTTTTTAATGATTGTGATATAATATTTTTACCATATCGTCCACCCCTAGTACAGACTATGATAGGCCCTGGATTACATCTGTACAAGAATGGGGAAATCAAATGCAAAAGTATCCGACAATAAAACGCCGATCCTGTCAGTATCTGTTAACGTACTTCAACCCAGTGCGGCGTGTGATAGTCCTGGTCTTTGTCGCAAGCCGACACCTAAGACAACCAGTATCTCTAATCTTGTGTTTTGCATGCAAGAGCTTTCATGTCAGCCTGACAAAGAGACAATTCAGAGTCTAGCACCTGCTCTGTGCTCCGCTGTTAAACAGTACAAAACCCCAAGAGAGCATCAACAACTTCAAGTCTACAGCCTACAGATAAAACCATGGAGATAAGACCGAGCCACAGAGAGCTATCCAAGGACACACTTAGGCATACAGTCCATGTGTTCTAACGCTGAGTGTTTTGAAAACAAAAGTAAACTTATTGTTGTGGCACCAACACTAAAGGCACCTCCAGCGATTTGGTACCACACGGGTTAACGAGTTAAGTATCACACTGCCATCCTGCTGCCAACGACACACTAATCTTCAAGGATTTAAACAAAACTATTCTTTTGTATCGTGTAAACAAAGACGAGGTGGCACGGTGGGGCAAATTGGGTAGCACAGATCCGGATTAATTACCACCCCGGCCTCCATGGGGTGTTCTCCAGTTTTCCAGATCCTCCCACATTCTAAAGACATGTCAGTTGGCACCTCTAAATTGTCCCATTGTGAGCGAGTGTGTGGGTATACCCCGCGGCGGATTGGCACCGTGCCAAGGTTAGCTCCCACCTTGCACTCAGTTGTCTGCAATCCTAAACTGGATTAAGAGGGTATGAAAGCGGATGGAAGAATGAATAAACAAAGACATAGCTGCCCAGACTCTTTCATACTGGTGTAAGCGTGCCCTGGTAGAGGTGCCAGTCCATCTCAGGGCTGGGTAAAGGAAACTGCAGAACTGCCGGGGGGACATGCCTGCCCTCCCTGAGACACAGCCAATTGTGACTGCATGGAACACCAAACTTTGCCAGAAGGTACGGCTGGGACTCGAACCTGGGTCTATGTACTGATAGGATACCACATTAGACCAAAGTGCCACCAAGGACTTTCCTGCTTGGACTCAAGATCCTGGAGTGACTCTGTGTATCGGACTACTTAATGCCAATGTGCAGATTTTACAGTTTACTTGAACTATGACTCCATGACTTATTAGTTTAGATAAATGAGTTTCATTCTTACATTTATCATCTACGCCACCCAAGGAGGTTGGGTCCCTTTTTGAGTCTTGGTCCTCCCAAGGTTTCTTCCTCATAATGCTTAAGGACCCAGAATTGGTCTTAAACTAACTTTCCAATCTGGAGTCTAGTACCACAACCACAAAGCCACCACTGCTTAGCCTTTAGAAGTGCAAAAAGCTCACTTTGAGCCTGGCTCTTCTGTTTACGTGCCCAGTTGTGACAGACATCCAACAGACGTTCCTCCTCGTCGTGGGTTCAGAACACAAGAAGAGTGATACTCACACACTTAGTGGTTGTAGTTAGAAACATTACACCTTGAACAGCTGCCTTAAAAAGTTTAGGCTAACCTTAAATCAGTCTGTGCTGATGACTGTACAATTTCTCAAACCTTTACACACCTTTTGAAGACTTCAATGTAACGTGACATGAAATGAAACAATAGCACAAAAAGACCCAACACATCCTAACCCCTTCACTACGAGCTTCATCCCAACTCAGAACCATCACGATGCATTATGGGAGCAGTAGTTTTTCCCCTGTCAAAGACAATACACATTCTTGGAGCCCCCATCCCTTTCCTGTTTTTCTTCATTTTTTGAAAATAATGGTTATGACATGATGATTTATCTCGTAACATTTTTTGGGAAAAAAATAATCAGGAAATTACTTCCAGAATAGGAGCAGCCGAACACATCCTCAGTCAATTTTCAGCTCTATTGTGAAAAATCTAAATATATGTAATGGAAAACAGATGAAGGAAACACTGGGGCACTAATGGATTCAAAAATACAAATAAATAATGTACAGCCTTCTACGCTGACAGAGACAGTACAGCAGACGCATTCTTTCCACTCAGTGGCTCAGGGGCTAAGGTGCTGGACTATTGACTAGAGAGCTGAGGGTTCAAGCCCCTACGTTGCACCACTGGGCTTTTTAGCAAGACCCTTGATCACAATTGCTTGAATTGTCTCAGTAATAAAGTTGCTCTGGATGAAGGTGTCTAAGAAATGATGTTCTCTGACAAAGCCAGCTTCCATGTTTGGCTTAGTTTGCTTTTCATCCATGACATTTGCACTCATTAAGTACACCTCCTTGTTTCAACACTCACTGTCAATTTTATCAGTTCCTCTTATCATATAGAAGCACACTGCAGTTCTAAAATCAGACTGTAGTCCATCTGTTTCTCTACATGCTTTGCTAGTCTCCGTTACATGGCTCTGTAATGGTCAGGACCCCCACAGATCAGGGGGGTGATGGATCACTCTCAGCACTACAATGATATTGGCATGGTGGCATGGTGGTATGTGTCGTCCTGGTAATTGGCAATTGTGTCTGATCCACTCATACCAGCACAACACACACAAACTGTGATGGACACCAGTCCATTGCAGTGCCAAGGGACAAGCCTTCCCTCCCTCAGCCACTGCCAATCCTGACTGCATGCAACGCCGTAACTGGCCAGAAGGCACCGCCAGGACTCGAACCTGGATCTCTGCACTGATAGGATGCCACACTAGATCCTAATGTCTCTAGACAGACTTGTTTGTAATGCATGTATGCTGTTATACAAAACTACCTACAATTGAGACAGGATACAGTCCAAGCCACTTCGGGGTAAGGGCCTTCCTTGCTCAAGGGTCCAACAGTGGTGTTTTAAACCAACCAACAAGACAAACATTTAGGCACTCTTGCTAAATTACACAATCGTATTTTTCTGGTCATTTTAAGGCACAAATTCAGACTGAAAAAGTGTGGAAAAAGTTTGGGCACCTCTTCAGTCAAACAATCTACTGTTTGTTGCAAGGATTCGTAACTACACTGACTTGTAGCCAAGTGGTTCATTAGAAACAGCAAAGAATCAGCTATGGTGGATAACAATGGAGTCACACGAAGAATGCACTATAGTTGAGTTTAAAACAATAACATGGCGCGATATCAAATTCACGGCAGCATCATCGTTGATATAAACAGCAATAGCGAGGTTTGCTCAACAGCGCAGCCACATCTGTAGAATATATAGAGGCCGTGAAAACCAAACCTAATCGAGAAAAGTATCGAAAAACGCCATTTAATAGTAAATAAAAGCTTAAATAACGTCCTATTCCGGCAGCGTTGACCGTTATGACGGTTAAAACCGTTAACACTACGCAAATTTAAACAACCGACCCCGTTCAAACAACAAAGAGACTCACCTGCTGCGCACAACTACTGCAAACGGGAAGACTGGAACCGTATTTTCTAATAAACACGACTTCAGCTGGAGGTAGAACGCGTCAAAAAATATATAAATATATCTATATAAATATAATTCTTCTACGAAGAAAGAGCCGGTTCGCAGTTCGCTACAGGAGAACTTGTCTCTGTCCCCCTTCTCTCTCTCGGCTGCTCCCTTTGTTATTGTTGTCTAAACCCAGCAGCTGATCGCTAGTGACGTCACTTCGGACAGCCTATGGGACGGGCCAATTCAAACTCGGTCAGCCAATCGGCGTCCGTGATTCTTTGTGACAGACTGTCACCAACGCACGTGATCAGCCAAGAAAGGCAAGACCGGGCAAATCCTCTTTAGCCCCAACTGCATCACGGAGTCGACTCCGACTCGTATTGTACACATTGCGGAGTCGATTCCTATTCTAATCTAAGGGAATACTGATTCGACTCCGATCCGTATTCGCAGATCGTACTTCGCAGCTTAGAGTCGACTCCAATTCTGTCTCCTCATATCGACTCCGTTTCTAATTACTGTCCATAATCATTGGTGACGTCTATATTTCTTACGTACTTTATCAATTTTATTAAACAACTTACGCAAAAAAAGTTGTCTTGTCTCAGGTCTGTGGATTTTACATAAATGCTGCGGGCATTTTAAATTTGTAATCATCTTGTTATGAGAGTTTAGTCAAGAAAACTTTGTCAGTGGCTGTGACCTGGGCTGGTCATATTCTTTATCCTTGATGAAAAATCCTGCTAGCTGTTTGAGATTGAACAGAGAGCCATTTATAACCATACTTCTCTTAATTAAAGGTGATATTTCATCCATTTTCTACAAGTTATCACAGTCCTTGGGGTCTTAATGAAATTTGTAAGACATGCTTTGCCCAAAATACCAGACAAGAATCAATGGAGCCTTTTTCAAAGCGACTGATTTTGAGTGCCTGTTCCCTTAAATGATAATGAGCTACATCTCACCCCACCCAACTCTGTGATTCTTGGTATTATGATCTGCGTGTTTCCTTAGTGGTTAAAGTACTGGACTATGACCAAAAGATTGTAGGTTCAAGTCCCAGCACTGCCAAAAGTGCCTCTGTTGGTCCCTTGAGCAAGACCCTAAACCCTCAGTTGCTTGGATTGTACTTTTAAAAAGTCTGCATCAGTTGCAAGTCCCTCTGGACGAGGGCTTCTACTAAATGCTGTAAAAGTAAATAATACAACTACATGTTTATTACAATCAAACAGTACACCTACTTGGGTGCACTGTAACAAACCACTGAGTACTGGACAGACATTAAATAAATAACCCTTTGTTCTATTTGTGGCAGTGATGGACGGAAATAAGGGTGGAGTGACATCCAGCCGTTCTTTGAACCCTCTGCTGTGTCATTTCCTGTTGATGTATTTGATCAAAGCTTAAAAACATTTCTTCCTGGGTCAGGACTGATGTCCATGCCACAATGACACTGTTCAGCCATCAGCTGGAGGTCAAAGTCCATGGTATTGTTTTATTTCCTAGTGATTATTTCTATATCCAAAACTGATTTACATTTACATTACATTTCACTGTTGTGCTTATCCATAGCAACTCACAGAAGTGCTCTGTGCGGTGGTGCTTGAAAGTTTGTGAACCCTTTAGAATTTTCTATATTTCTGCATAAATAAGACCTAAAACATCATCAGATTTTCACACAAGTCCTAAAAGTAGATAAAGAGAACCCACTTAAACAAATGAGACAAAAATATTATACTTGGTTATTTGTTTATTGAGGAAAATGATCCAATATTACATATTAGTGAGTGGCAAAAGTATGTGAGCCTTTGCTTTGCTTTAATGTGGTTTCCTCACATTAGCTGCTCGCTTCAGGTCCTTCCACAACATTTCCATTGGATTAAGGTCAGGACTTTGACTTGGACATTCCAAAACATGAACTTTATTCTCTCTGTAACCATTCTTTGGTAGAACGGCTTGTGGTGCTTAGGGTTCGCTGTCTTGCTGCAAGACCCACCTTCTCTTGAGATTTCAGTTCATCAGGGACAGATTGTCCTGGACATTTTCTTTAGAATTCTCTGATATCTATTCATTCAGAATTAATTGTTCCATCAATGATGGCAAGCCGTCCCTGGTCCAGACTGCAGCAAAAACAGGCCAAACCATGATACTACCACCACCATGTTTCACAGATGGGATAAGGGTTCTTATGCTGGAATGCAGTGTTTTTTTCCATTCTCAAAAAACATAACGCTTTTCTTTTAAACCAAAAGTTCTATTTTGGTCTCATCCGTCCAACAAAACATTCTTCCAATAGCCTTCTGGCTCGTCCAACGTGATCTTTAGCAAAACTACAGAGACCAGCAATGGTTCTTTTTTGGAGAGCAGTGGCTTTCTCCTCACAACCCTGCCATTGCACACCACCATGTTTTTCAGTGTTCTTTCTGATGTGGATTCATGAACATTAACATTAGCCAATGTGAGAGAGGCCTTCAGTTGCTTAGATGTTACCCTGGAGTCCCTGGGGTCTCTCTGACTGTGGATTGGTGGAGTCCAAACTCTTTAGAGATGGATTTGTAACCTTTCAACAACTCTTTTTCTGAGGTCCTCAGAAATCTCCTTTGTTCGTGCCATGATACACTTCCACAAACATGTGCTGTGAAGAGCAGACTTTGATAGATCCCTGTTCTTTAAATAAAACAGGGTGCCCCCTCACACCTGATTGGCATCCCATTGATTGAAAACACCTGACTCTAATTTCAGCTTCAAATTAACTGCTAATCCTAGAGGTTCACATACTTTTGCCACTCACTAATATGTAATATTGGATCATTTTCCTCAATAAATAAATGACCAAGTATAATATTTTGTCTCATTTGTTTAACTGGGTTCTCTTTATCTACTTTTAGGACTTGTGTGAAAATCTGATGATATTTTAGGTCATATTTATGCAGAAATATAGAAAATTCTAAAGGGTTCACAAACTTTCAAGCACCACTGTATTCTCCTTAGTAAACCTGTCAGTACAATTAGCCTACAGCCCAAAAAACACCATCTACCTAAAACCCTGCTTGGGGTTGATACAGGACAAAACAACAAACTCTCTCCCTCCTTCATAGTATCTGCAAAAGTTTTCAATATGTCTATATTGATACTGGTCTATACCAAATTATGTTGACAGACATTCCACTTAGTGAGAAAACCCATTGCTAACAGATACATGAACTCAAGCATACAGCCTTGCAATCTTAATAGACAAATGCTGTTTATTTTTTAGAGTAGAATGTCTAAGCACAAGGGGCCACATTCCCAGACATGTATTAAGCCTAGTTTTAGACTTCTCAGAAATATAATTTAGCAAAAGTACTTCTAGCAGCAAACTTGGTCTGGGAAACTGAGTTATGCAATATTGTTAATGTTAGGGCATGTTCTGAACTTCTTGTTCAGTGTCAGCACTGACTGAGGCAGCGTGTGTTATAAAATAGATGTAATCATAGTCGTTGTGGATTTGAACCTTGACATCATGTATCACTTCCAGACACTGTTTAATTTCCTGAAACACATTACAGAAATTCATAGAAGTTACAACAAGGACCAATCTGTTCTCAGTGATTCTCTTAAAGACACACCACTAGTACTTTCCCCATGCGCATACCAGTGTGGGAAACGAGAGGCAGTGAATGAAACGGGTAATTAACCATTGACCTAATTGTAGAGGCAGCAGAAGACAACAAAATGTACAGTGCAGTGCACACTATGTCAACTAACGCGTCAAACCAAGTCATGCTGACCCAAAGGCCGCTGTTACACAAAGGTTAACCTGTGTGTAGTACTATGGCAAAAACAATGGCCAGGGTTCCTCCACTAATTAACCCTAGAATGCATGCCAATGCACATGAATAGGAAAAAGCCTGCACTTTTCTAAACATCGTTTCCCAGTCAATCTCTGGGCTAATTTCTTCACCCAAAGCGTTCCAAATAAAGAAACACAATGAAGGTGTGTTGAAGTTGTGTGTACTTGAAACTCAATTACACATCCCTATGTTACAAAACCAGCCTGCTGAAGACCCAAACAGATCATTGTAAGGCTTGACAACTGTGGCCACATCTACATGCAGAGATTCTGTTTGCAAGTGAAATCATTCTGACCGAACGGTTTATGCGCACATTCAACTCAGCAAAGCTGATAAAACAATTTCCATTTACAAGCACTAAATAGAATCAGGCAGCTCAAGTGGCTCAGTGGTAAGAGCCAGCTGCTGGAAATAGCAGTTCCTGAGGGTGTGGGGTTTGAATCCCAGGTCTGATTTGCCCCATAAAGGCTGGGTGGTGCTCTTATAGAACAATGTGTGGGAATTTTAAATAGGACCCCTAAAACACATCAGATTTTCACACAAGTCCTAAAAAGCAGATAAAGAGAACCCAGTTCAACGAATGAGGACAAAAATACGCATGAGAAGACACAAAATTTTATACTTGGTCATTTATTTATTGAGGAAATGATCCAGTATTACATATTAGTGAGTGGCAAAAGTATGTGAACCTCTAGAATTAGCAGTTCATTTGAAGTGTGAAATTAGGTCAGGTGTTTTCAATCAATGGGATGACAATCAGGTGCGAGTGGGCACCCTGTTTTTATTTAAAGAACAGGGATCTATCAAAGTCTGCTCTTCACAACACGTTTGTGGAAGTGTATCATGGGCACGAACCAAGGAGATTTCTGAGGAGCTCAGAAAAAGAGTTGTTTGATGCTCATCAGGCTTGGGAAAGGTTACAAAACCATCTCTAAAGAGTTTGGACTCCACCAATCCACAGTCAGACAGATTGTGTACAAATGGAGGAAATTCAAGACCATTGTTACCCTCCCCAGGAGTGGTCGGGGACCAACAAAGATCACTCCAAGAGCAAGGCGTGTAATAGTTGGGTGAGGTCACAAAAGGTCCCGGGGTAAAACTTCTAAAGCAAACTGAAGGCCTCTCTCACATTGGCTATAGTTTAATGTTCATGAGTCCACCATCAGAAGAACACTGACTGAACAACAATGGTGTGCATGGCAGGGGTTGCAAGGAGGGAAAGCCACTGCTCTCCAAAAAAGAACATTGCTTGCTTGTTCTGCAGTTTGCTAAAGATCACGTGGACGAGCCAGAAGGCTGTTGGAAGAATGTTTTGTGGACGGATGAGACCAAAATAGAACTTTTTGGTTTAACAGAAAAGCGTTATGTTTGGAGAAAGGAAAACACTGCATTCCAGCATAAGAACCTTATCCCATCTGTGAAACATGGTGGTGGTAGTATCATGGTTTGGGCCTGTTTTGCTGCATCTGGGCAGGACGGCTTGCCATCATTGATGGAACAATGAATTCTGAATGATATCAGAGAATTCTGAAGGAAAAAGGGAAAGGAAATATACTGACACTTTCCTTTCCTTTCTATGTGTGTGTAAAGTAATTGTTATCTTCTGTTTTATTTGTTTTTATGGATTTGTGCAGCACTTTGGGGTCGACTTGTGTCACTGTAAGGTGCTATATAAATAAATTTTTACTTACCAAAGGAAAGGAAAATATCAGGACATCTGTCCATGAACTGAATCTCAAGAGAAGGTGGGTCATGCAGCAAGACAACAACCCTAAGCACACAAGCCGTTCTACCAAAGAATGGTTACAGAAGAATAAAGTTCATGTTTTGTATTAAAGTCCTGAGCTTAATCCAGTACAAACGTTGTGGAAGGACCTGAAGTTAGCAGTTTATCTGAGGAAACTCCCCAACATCCCAGAGTTGTTCTGTATGGAGGAATGGGCTAAAATTCCTCTAATCTGATGTAGCCATAAGTGTTTAGATGCAGTTATTGCTACACCAACTAATATTTATGTCTTATTTGCTTTTATATTGGGTTCTCTATCTATTTTTAGGACTTGTGTGAAAGTCTGACGATGTTTGAAGTTATGTGTGAAAATATAGGACATTTTGAGGTCTTACAAACACACCTATACCCCTCTCAAATGTGCGCCCGATTAATTCTGGGATAGGCTCTGGGCTGAACCCTCCCCCCAAAACATACCCTAACCATGATAAGTGTGGTCAAAATGAGACTTTTTAAATATACAGCTTATATATATATATATATATATATATTGGTGAACTATTTAATATCAGCTTAATGTGATCTGATTGTCGTCATAGGAAACACATTCTGTCTAATCTGAAAACAAACACACACAGTTGTCATGTTTTGTTAGCTTGTTGATTGATAATTCCAAACCAGTTCAGGCTGGAACTTTTGTATGTAATAACTGGTAGAACCACTTTTAGCAGGAATAACACTTCCTGTAGAAGGTGGCATTTATTTTCCACATCTGAAAAAGGTCACAGTCTGGACTCCAGCACAAGCTCATTCTTCTTTTAGACATCACTATTGATTTCCCTGGGTGTTTGGACTGTGCTGTTGTATCATCCTGCTTCTATGAAGCGGCAGGTGACGGCGCTACCTGGACATTTTCCTGTGGTGCGTCTTGATGCAATTTGGAAATCATTGTTTCAATAACGATCTCAAACTGTCTAGGTACGCCAGGCTCCACAGTTGGACTCTGGTTGTAGTGAGCAGTGCCTTTTTCATGTAACCCAATGTTGCACGTGTGGCAACTGAGATTAGTCAAGGTGGCACTTATGTGGAGAATGTGAATGAATGAAGTCATAGATCTGCCCCCTGTGCAGCAATAACTGCAGCTAAACGTTTCCTGTAGCTGTTGATCAGTCCTGCACACCGGCTTGGAGGAATTTTAGCCCATTCCTTCGTACAGAACAGCTTCAGCTCTGGGATGTTGGTGGGTTTCCTCACATTAGCTGCTCACTTCAGGTCCTTCCACAACATTTCCATTGGATTAAGGTCAGGACTTTGACTTGGCCATTCCAAAACATGAACTTTATTCTTCTGAACCATTTCTTTGGTAGACGGGCTTGTGTGCTTAGGGTCCCCATTTTCTTTCTGCATGACCCACCTTCTCTTGAGATTCAGTTCATGGACAGATGTCCTGATATTTTACTTTAGAATTCTCTGAATCATTCAGAATTCATTTGTTCCATCAATGATGGCAAGCCCGTCCTGGCCCAGATGCAGCAAAACAAAACAGGCCCAACCATGATACTACCACCACCATGTTTCACAGATGAGATACTGTTTGTTTTGCTAGAATACAGTGTGTTTCCCTTTCACCAGACATAAACACTGCTCATAATTTATCAAAACCTCTATTTTTTGGTCTCATTCCATAGACAAGATAGTTTTTTTCCATTAGCCTCCTGACTTGACCACAAGATCTACTTTAGCAAAACTGCAAGTGGACTGCAGCGTTCCTTTTTCACAAATTTCATTGGTTTCTTTCATTTGTACCGTCTGTTTGGACTGTGGAAATTGGTGGAGCCCAAAACTGATTAGAGATCCTTTTGTAACCTTTATTCTAGCCTGATGCCTCAGAAATCTCTTTTGTTCATACCAGGATACACTTCCACAAACATGTGTTGGAAGATCAGACTCTGATCGATCCCTGTTCTTTAAATTCAACCTTAAATCAGAAAAACGTTGGGACGGTATGGAATACGCAAATTAAAAAAAATTGGTCTGGTTTTAACTTCATTTCATTTGTTAATAAAACATCCATTCCTGCATTTCAGGCCTGCAACACATTCCAAAAAAAAAAAATGTATATATATATATATTTTTTATATATTTTGTTTTTTTTTTTTTTTTTTATATTTGCATTTTCCATGCCATCCCAACCTTTTTTTTCTGAATTTGGGGGTTGGTCAACAGGGTGCCCACTCACCACCTGATGGCATCCCATTTGATTGAAAACACCTGACTCCAATTTCACCTTCAAATGAACTGCTAATCCTAGAGGTTCACATACTTTTTGCCACTCACTAATATGTAATATTGGATTATTTTTCCTCAATAAATAAAATGACCAAGTATTAATATTTTTTTTTCCCTCATTTGTTTTACTGGTATTTTTTAATCTGCTTAAGACTTATGTGGAAATGTGATTACATTTTAAGTCATATTAAGGCAGAAATACAAGAACGCGCTAGAGGGTTCACAAAACTTTTCTCTGTATCTGTACTGAATGAGTGAATGGGCAGACAATGAGCAAAGCTGAGGTAATGAGAGATCTCATGGTACTTACAAACTGACATTGTGGCTGGAGAATTGCATCAGTTCAGCAGGTGGTGGGGCGGTTTCGGTTCAGCCCGAGGCATTCTGAGCACTGGCAGGTGGAAACACTGTGTCACTGAATACCACGGGCTCGACAATACAACTTCTACATGGGGTGTGCCACAAAGGGGATTAAAACAGCCCAAATAACACGTTTCGTTTAGTAAAAACAATAGATTTATTAGCAATAATCAGCCATTTTTCTGTAAAACCAAACCCACAAGTAAAACAAACATTTCTTCACTGTTTTAAAGCCATTTGTATCAACTTTTTACTGACCGCATAGTTGAATTTTAAACAACTACATTCTCGCCTAAAAAACTCTTATAACTTCATTTTGTGACACAATAACAGTATTACTTTAGAAATTATACATCCAGTAAGGAGTTCTCTCATCCGGCATTACCGAGCTGGCAATGCATTGTGGGACATTTCACTGTTCAAGTACGCACAAGTCTGCTTCGATGCATCCTCGGTAATGTGGGCGGATCGAGAACACAACCGGGGATTTGGAGCGTACTTGGTTAGATGCGAACTTGGAAATGGGACAGTACTTGGGCTGCCACTGATGACGTTTCACAAGTACACGAGAACACAAGTACAGAGAAGTACGCATATTGAGAAACGGCCCGTGACTGATAGCGTCGAGTTTGAAATCCGCTTCGAAAATAAATGAATGAATGCACGTACCCTAATACTGAAGCACATACCGTATTACTCTGTGATGCTGCGCACTACGGTTGCTATGAGCGCCGTGTACCATCTACAATCGGTTCTAGGTCAGAAGGCTCAACCAGAATTAATTCATACATTAGACGCACCGCATTTTAAGGCGCACTGTCGATTTTTGAGAAAATTAAAGGATTTTAAGTGCGCCTTATGGTCCGAAAAATACGGTATGTTATAGAAATCAATTATTAATATATAAATAGACCAAAGGAGCACATTATTGCTGTGAAAAAACTACAAACATTCAGCTCACATTCTTTATTTTACTGTATAACCTGTCTTCTTTAATAAAACTGCATACAGTATAAAACAATACAAAATCAGTCCATCACAGGGCATCTGCACTTATTCTCACACACACACACAAATCAGGGTGAACATACCAAACTAAATCAGTAACCAAACATGAACAAACCTGAGACTTTGAGCTTGTGCAGCACCAACACTTAACACTATCTCTCGAGTCACCATGACACTTAAATCCAAATAATTGTAATCTATTATTTTTTTTAACCAGTCATTTGATTTCCTATCTTTGTTTCGGAATGTGCAATCTGGTTCAAGGAATACAGAACCCAGGGAGAGGATTTAGATGTTTACCAAGTTCTTTATTAGTGGTGGGTATCGTTTGGGTTTTATCAAGTCCGGTTCTTATCGATTCCAAGATTCGATTCCTGGTGAAAAAATGATGAAATGCCAAATGTTTAGGCATAAAGTACATATTTACTCTTTATATTTCAGCTTCCGAAGGAGATTTTATATTGAGCTTTTCTCTTCCCATTTAAACATATTGTAGGTAAAAAGCTTAACGTATTAAAACAATAACATAGGAACGCCAAACTCGATCACTACTAAATTGATTTTAGGATTCTCTTACCGGTTATTAAATGCCTCAGTGATATGATCGTTAGGGACGTTCCACCGAGGGCCCTCAGATGGGCTAACAGGAACATGCTGGTCTTATAACTCTCTTCCTGATGACCTGAGGGCTCTGGACGATCTTAACATCTTTAAGAGGAGGGTTAAGACAGCTTTTTGTTAATATAGTATCTGTTTAGATTTTATCTGCATTTATCTGCATTCACTTCTGCTTGTGTATAGGACTTTGTGAAACGTTTGAAAAAGTGCTATATAAATAAAGCTTATTATTAATTATTATTATCATTACTGGACATAAATGCTCTCTATTGCTGATATGATGTTGTCCAGAGGGAAAGTAATAATTTTTACATTAAGCTTTTTACTTATAATAGGATTAAATGGGAAGAAAAAAGTCGAAGGTAAAAATGATTACTTTTGAAGCTGAAATACTGCTCATCACCAGCAGCATTTGTGCTCGGAGAACCCGGTACACTGCTGAAGCTCAATACCATGCTCAGGCCTTAAATGTTGTGACATGTTGGAGGTGCAACCTCTTTTACAACAGATCAGCTTTCCACACGTTTTCACTTTCTCTCAGAGTGGAGTCCAACAATAAACCCTTCAGAGTCCATCTTCCTCTAATGCTCTAGCAGAGCGTGTCAAAATAAATTGTGATGGCTCCTTAATACCGACACATTTCTGCACTAACCTTGGCTGTGTATTTGAAGCATAAAATGCATTAGTAGGAACCGTTAAGTGGATTCGAAATGATGTATTCTCTAACACAGTACACAGTTCTTGGAATTGTGGAACTGGTTCTGAATCAGAACCGGGTTTGGATACCCAACCCTATACTTTATTGGTTCAGGGATGATCCAATGGATGGATGGAATAAACATATTACATGAATACTAGGTTGGATGGAGAACTGATGGCTATTGGATGAATGGATTTACCAATCCCTACAAAGGAAACACATCCATCCTTCTTAAACGTGTCGTAAAACAGCAAAAAAGACAGAATACAACAAAAACAGAAGAACACACACAAAACGCATCCAAACTTGCAACGAACTTAAACGGCTACACCTGACCACATGGAAAGAGAGAAGGAAACTGGCTTCCTCTTCCCCTTTAAACCTCCACCTATTTCGTAACACAAAGGACCATGGGTAATGGACTTCCCAATACCCTGACCTAGGAATTACTAGCAATCTTATTCTTATATTTTTGTTAGGAGTTAACAGGGCAGCTGTGATCTATCATCTACGCCGCCCAAGGAGGTCGGGTCCCTTTTTGAGTCTTGGTCCTCCCAAGGTTTCTTCCTCATAACACTTAGGGAGTTTTTCCTTGCCACTGTCGCCCTAGGCTTGCTCAATTTGGGATTGGACGTAGTTATTAGGAGATAATCTAAACTTGTAAAGTTGCTCCATTGTAAAAAGCGCTATATAAATAAATCTGACTTGACTTGGTGGGTCAGTAGTGAGGGCTCTGGGGGGCATAATGAAGAACCCTGGCTGCCACCATTGACCCTTAACACTCTCTGCTACGTGCATTTAGAAGACACTCTTATCCAGAGTGACTTAGAACTACAATCGCAATCATGGGTTAAGGACATTGTTCAAGGTTCCAACAGTGGCAGCTTTGCACTACTGGAACCATGGACCTTCTGCTCCATAGTGCAGGGCCCTAACCACTGCATCATCCCAGTCCTACCTGGAATATACAAAATTGAAAAGTTTAACCAAGTGTATATCTACAGTACATGCCATCCATGTACAGCACTGTGCAAAAGTCTTAGGCCACCATTAGATTTGTTGTTTTAGCAATGGAATTCGTTACTCCATGATCCTCCACTGATTTCCACTGATCTACATTCCGGTCTGTGTGAGCTTTAGCATATCTTAGCCTTTTCACTCTATTCCTTTATAGTATATAAACTATAAATATTATTTTATTACTTTATGAGAACAGCAGCTAATGCAGTCACTTTGTCACTGGAAGCTTAAAAATCATTTTGGACCATAAGACACGATTTGTTTGTCCCATAAAAGGTCAAAAATTCTACATTCACACGTCAGGTAAAGTGGTCCAAATCAGATTTACTGATCAATCCATTTTTCGGATAAGATATTCACATTTCCTTTTTTATATCCTGTATCCAACACTAGTTTGAGCAGCTCTTAAACTCGCCTGCAAGGGCAGAAATTACACCACTGGTTCCCAATCCAGCATATGGCTTCCTTACCCTACAACACCCACTTAAGCAAAATAACAAGCTACCCTGGTGCAATAGGGCAGGAAATATGATGTACAAGAGGTCCAGGAATCACAATCAATAAAAAGTCTTAATTTCTCATTTAACAACTTCAACTAAAATGGCATCAGTCAGTCAGGGCCGGACTCGCAGGACAAGGCCTTGTGCTGTGAGCATTTCTTTGCAGTTATTACAAATCATGGCAAAGTATTTTGTTAAAACAGATATCGCAATGGTTTTCCATTACTAGATGTACTGTTGTCCTGTATTGTTTAACATTCCGTTCTCTCCCAGCCATATGTATGGAGATCATTACTGAGGTTGACATGCTACATTTGCCCTTATGTAGTATTTTATTGATTTTTCTATCTTCCATTTTCAATTATCTGCAATTGTTTAGCATGGGTAGACAGTCTGTACATTATGTCTGTAGATTGTAGAGATATACCTTGCATGTGTAAACATACTGGCGAATAAAAACGATTCTGAAACTAATAGCAGTGAAAAGGCATTGGTCATACACGTGCCCAAGACACGCCTCCATGTCCTCATTGATTTACCAACTAGAGGTGGTCTGACCTTCAACCAAGCCATAAACAACACATCGAAAGGCAACCAAAATACACAAACGCATACTTTTATGCCTTTATTGCAACCCACAAGGTCCAGGCTTAGCACAAGACGCCACCTTCTTGGAATAACAACTTCTCCAGAAGTCAGGGGTGTTCAATAAAAGAGGGGGAGAGCAGAAGTCAAGTCAATCCACCTATAAACAAAGCACCTTCTTTTCAAAGCTAAACAGTTCCAAAATGTGAGGCTGTGGTGTCTGATTTTGTCTTCCTGGCGGCAGGTCTGTTACCTCCACTCACCACACAAAGTAGAGTGAATATGTGAATTTTAAGGCGGGTTTTTAATTGTTAAGACATGATGTATTTGTATATCTACATATTATTATTATTATTAAATCTAAAATGTAAAGCTGCTTTGAGACAACGCTCCAATGTTAAAAAGTCTATATAAATAAATTCGACTTGGACAGGCACACAATGGCTATTCACGGCTCACACCGGACAAATTAGCATGATCAAATTAAAACCAAGCATGTGTTGGACTGGTGGAGGAAAAGGGAGTACCCAGAATAAACCATGATGCTTTATGGAATTGTGTGACAACACAAGAGTGTCAACAAAACTGGTACCCGCCAAATTTACAAGGAATCCCATCCATGTTGACTGGACTGGACTGTGAATGATTAAGTCTTGTAGATTTATAAAAACACAAACATACAGTTGTTTATACAAGTTAAGTCGGATTGTGTTGTCTCTCATAAGATGAGATCAGGGACAATTATGAGTAGCACAAACTAAACATAACTCGTTTGTTATCAAGTTCAACAGTAAAAAGTAAACGCTAAGAAAACTTCCCAGAGGGACACCACAAAGCTGATTTCAGGTGAACGCACCAAACCAACTGGGCCCATTTACCATGCTCGGTCAAAAAAAAAGCCCAGGCTCTCAGCGTCCAAAATACAAGAGTCCGGATCAAAGTCCATCCAAAGGATCAGTTTATGTCCACAAGAGCAAAGCTTACAGCATGAATTACAACATGCATAAAGGGAAATGTGTACCAACCATCCCTTAAAATAACTCCTGCAGTGGAACCTGATTCCCAAACGCAGAGAGACAAAATGCCAATACGGCAAAGGGCGTACCTCATCGGGATCACAGTCCAAACATGCCTCCACAGGCAACGACTACAACAACAAACAGCAGCAAAACCACCAGGTGACCGCGTGACAAATGATTTACATGAGCACGGGTAAATATTTGCCCAGAGAGGCAAAAATGAAAAAAAGAGCTCAGTCGATACAAACAAAACAGAGCGATACTGAAAATCACAGCAACATACCAGTGGTGCTTGACCCTTTAGAATTTTCCGATATTTCGCATTAATAGGACCTAAAAATCATAGATTCCACCCAAAGTCCTAAATAAGTAGATCAAGAGAACCAGTTAAAATAAATGAGGACAAATATTATATTTGGTCATTTATTTATTGAGGAAAATGATCCAATATTACATTATTAGTGAGTGGCAAAAGTATGGTGGACCTCTAGGATTAGGCAGTTAATGTGAAGGTGGAAAATTGAGTCAGGTGTTTTCAATTCAATGAGGAGATGACACAGGTGTGAGGGGGGCACCTGTTTTATTAAAAGAACAGGATATATCAAGTCTGCTCTTCAATCATTTGTTGTGGAAGTGTATCATGGTACAAACAAAGGAGATTTATGAGAACCTCAGGACAAAAGGAGTTGTTGATGCTCATCAGGCTGGAAAAGGTTCACAAAACCATCTCTAAAGAGTTTGGACTACACCCCAAATCCCACGTCCAGACAATGTGTACAATGGAGGAAATTCAGGACAATGTTACCATCCAAGGAGTGGTCGGACCACACAAAGATCACTCCAAGAGCAAGGCGTGCAAGTTTGGTGAGTCACAAAGGACACCAGGGTAACGTTAAGCACCGAAGGCCTCTCTCACATTGGTATGTTAATGTTCATGAGTCCACCATCAGACAACACTGACAACATGGGTTGCAAGGAGAAGCACTGCTCTCCAAAAAGACATGCTGCTGTATGCAGGTTGCTAAAGATCGCGGGGACGAGCCAGAGGTATTTGGAAGAATGTTTTGGGACGGATGAGACCAAATAGAAACGAACGCCCCTAAGCACCAAAAGACGTCTACCAAAGAATGGTTAAAGAAGAATAAAGTTCTGTTGGAATGAAACGTCACCGTCATTGCCGTAATCCAATGAAATGTTGTGGAAGGACCTTGAATGAGAGCTAATGTGAGGAAACCCACAAACAACCCAGAGCTGAAGCTAGTTCTGTACGGGAGGGGAATGGGGCTTAAAATTGCCTCCAAGCCGTGTGCAGGGACTGAAATCAACATTTACAGGAAACGTTTAGCTGCAGTTATGCTGCACAGGGGGGTCACACCAGATACTGAAAGCAAAAGGGTCACCTTTACTTTGACCCATTGGATCATTTCGAAATGACCAAGTATAATTATGTTGTTGTCTCATTTGTGTAACGGGTCTCTTTATCTACTTTTAGGACTTGTGTGAAAATCTGATGATGTTTTAGGTCATATTTATGCAGAAATATAGAAATTATAAAGGGTTCACAAACTTTCAAGCACCACTGTATGATACGATGTAAAAGGTCACGTGATTAAATGTTTTTATGCTCAAGACCTGGAAAGATGTGCTTATCCAACCCTCTTATCAAGAATCGGATTAATAGCTCAACTAGAATAAATAATGTGCAAAGTTTAGAATATTCATCTGTAAGTATTTAAGACATTTTAAAGGTAAGTAAAATTCTGTTTTTCCGAGTTAAGCGTTAAACGTTAAGACAAAAGCACTGTGTTTACACTCATCTAGTTCCAAGTACGAAAAGCTCATCTGATGATCATAACACAAGGTCACAACATGTTGACTTTTCTTGCAATGCGGAAGGAGTTGAAAACAAGTGCAATATAAAACCAAAACTCCCACTAAAGTCTGTTTTATTGCCTCTACTATGAAGTAAAACTAAAGAACAAAATGGTATCAGTGACAAAAACACATCTTCAAAAACACTGCTGTCTGGCTTTAAGGTTTTTTATGTTGCAAGAAACGCACTCCTTTGTTTGGACAAAAAATGCACGGCAGACTGAAAGCTGTGAAGCATGGTCGAGGAGTATCACGTTTCTGGGGCTTCTGTGGTGTTCAGGGTTTGGATAGCTTGCTAAGCTTTAAGTAGAAGGATGAACTTGGCATGCCGAGGAAGCTGCCAGATGCTGCTATTGCTCAAGTGTAAGGGGAGGAAGCACTAAATAGGTTCCACTGTAGCCTGTAGAAGCTGTTTTTTAATACTGCATGCAAATGTCCTACATTTTCTGGTTGTAGTCTAATAAACAGACTGAGGAATGATGTAATGGCATTATATCATTATACCACAGACTTTTGCACAGCACTGTATGTGCATCTTACTCAATCACTACTGGAGATTGTGAAAGAGTGAGTTGATTCAGGGAGGAGAGCCACCATTTTCACACATGGATTGTCACCACAGAGTCCAGGCCTGAACCCCATTGAGGAATCTTTGGGAGTGAGGTAGGAGGACTTTGGCCCAGTGGGAACAAAATCTCCCATCATCAATTACAAGAATCTTGGGGGGAAAAATGAATGCAGCTCTGGGACAGACATTGCAGAAGCTTGAGGAACGATTGCACGCGAACGATGCCCACCTAATAAAGCTAAAGGCGGGCCAATGAAATATTTAGAGGCGTTGCCTTTTTTTTTTCGAGGCTATAGTTTATATCTCGCTTATTTATACCTTACAGTATATGACATTTCTCTAAAATATTAGTCTAGTACTTATTATATTCATTTTAATTTTATTATTTTTTAAATATGTCTGTTGTTACGTTTGTGTGATTTAGCCTTTATGTTTATTAAAAATTACTATAAGTTGTATTAATTCCATAACTTAAGTTAATCTTACATATAATATCTAAACTGGTTGGTCCACTTGCGTCTTGGTCTTCCCGTGGTTCCCCTCCTTATAACATTTTAGGGGAGTTTTTTCCGTGCCACTGTTGCCCTAGGCTTCCAATTTGGGGCATAGATACAGAAAAATGCAGAGCTGCGTTGAGGCAAGCTCCATTGTAAAAAGTGCTACAGAATAAATCTGACTTTGAATATTATTATATCACTAACGGTAATGAATCGTCTGTTTATATGCTGTGCGTGTTTCCACGGTCGCCGGATGAGGCTGGGTCTGGTGGTCACATGACACAGCGCAGGACCTAACAGAGAGCAAGAAAATTACTGGTAAACGTATTACATAAGGCTGGTTAATATTCAGCCCCTCCTAACCAAAACTGAGCAATACTGAGAAATCAAAGCAAATCAAGAGTTGATTTAAGGTCACAAAACACAGTCCAAATGTTTAATATCAAAGGCAAGTCCAGGAAATGCGTCACACTTTATTCTATCACAGGAAGGCATGTACAGTCTCGTCTGGAACTCATCTATAAGTCGAAACCAGGATGAATCGGTACTTGCATACCAAAATAAATGTGTTCATCCTATTAAATGGTATGTATACATCAAATGGACTGAGTTTAATAAAAAAAAAAGTATTTTGTAGTATTATTCCCTGTTATTATCCCTGAAGACAGATTATATAAGATAATGTGGCAAAGCTTCTTTCCTACAGGGCCTAAAGAGGGAAAAAAAAAAATCCTCCTTGGAAAATTATGATAATTGGTGGGGTGACTGAAGAAAAACACAAAATGCATCCAAAAGGCTTTTAACCTTAAGAATTGAAAAATTTTATTGTTGTTCAAGTCAAATCAGATTTTTTTTCTACAGCGCTTTTTGTTATAATGTGAGCCATTGTCTCCAAAGCAAACTTTATAAATTTGAGGATTATCTCCTAATATCATGGCCAATCCCAAAATTGACCAAAAGCCTAGGGCGGACAGTGGCAGGGAAAACCCTAAATGGGTATGAGGAAGAAAAAACTTGGGAGGACAAGACTCAAAAAAGGGACCCGACCCCTGCTTGGGGGTGGCGTTTAGATATAGCTTAGATTGATAGCTAAGTGTAGATAGTAAGAGATATGTTTTGAGTATTTAGACGGAGTTTAGATCTTTTTTTAGTAGTTCTCTAGTAGATAGTTTAGTCGTTTTTTTTTAGAGATATTAGTTTTTTTTTTAGATAGTTTATAGATAGATTTAGATTTTAGATGTAAGATTGTTTAGTTAGTAGTTTAGTAGATTAGAGTTAGTTAGATTTAGATTTTTTTAGATTTTAGATTTAGTTTAGAGAGATAGATAGATTAGGAGTTAGAGATTAGAGTGATTAGTAGAAGATATTTAGATAGACGGAGATACTAGAGATTAGTTTTGAGTAGATAGTAGATTTAGAAGATATTTAGTTGAGTTAGAAGATTTTTAGTAGAGATTTTAGTAGTTATAGTAGATAGTAGATTCGTATTTTTTTTTAGAGTAGTTTTAGAGATTTTTTAGTAGATTTTTTAGATAAGGAGTAAGTTAGTTAGATTTGAGTTTTAGTTTTTTTTAGTCGTTTAGATTTTAGTTTTTAGATTAGATAGATTTAGAGGTAGATTTAGATTAGATAGGGGGGGGGAAAAGTTCCTAGAATATAGATTAGTAGATAGGATTAGAGATAGATTTTTTTCTACAGCGCTTTTTTATAATGGAGCATTGTCTCAAAGCAACTTTATAATTTGAGATTATCTCCTAATATCTATGGCCAATCCCAAATTGACCAAGCCTAGGGCGACAGTGGCAAGGAAAATCCCTAAATGTTATGAGGAAGAAACCTTGGGAGGACCAAGACTCAAAAAGGGACCCGACCTGCTTGGGTGGCGTAGATAAGTGTAAGAATGAAACTAATTTATCCAAACAAAAGTCTTATAGTGATAGTTCAAATAAAATAATGTAAGATCTGCATCTCAGCCTTACACAGAGTCACTCTAGGATCTGGAGTCTAAAGGCCTTTCACACCACAATTCATGCAATTTTTTATGTAGTGAGTCTTTTTTGTCTAAACACTCTGAAAACTCCATGTCCACTTTTGCTTTCTTTAATTTCCCTTCTCTTAATGCGTCTCGCCGGGTCTTTCTCACATCGTCAACTTAAAAAACAAAGACACGAGTGAGGATTAGTGCAGGAAGCTTAAACAGGCATGAACAGATCAGAATGCACTTAGATAAATAATCAGACGCTTCCATCCAGTCCCTGTGAGCTTTATCACCATCATTCTCCAGCCTTTCAGTTCTATTCCACCAGTTCTTTTCTTTAATATCCATGTTTTTAGAGGCAGCCTGTTGCTCGTCCTATAAGCTCTCTGAGCTGTTCTGCCCGGCAACCGAGCTCTGATTGGTCAGCCTGATTTTAACACATCCCAACTAAGTGTGAACAAAACAGACTCAAAATGAAAACGCCTTAAGTAGGAAAGTCCATGGTGGCACTTCTTTCCCAGCAAACCGGACGAGGGAGAGAGATACTGCCCAATGGTGTGGCCCGGGCATGGTCGGGCTGGAGCTGATGACGGAAACAACTCAGTCCTTATTTGCAGTAGCTAAACTTTAAACTTTGATAAATGTAGATGCTTACTTTGACAACTCTTACAGCCTAAGAAGTGTGAGGCTATGATAAGGTTAATAACACAGCGTTCTTAGAATTGACAAGTTAAGAAAAAAATAACTTATTTGAAGAATAATTTTGCGCAACTTTTTTCTTAAGAATTAAGGCCAAAAAAATACACATTTCAGATGATTTTCTTTAAGACACTTTTGTGAATCCACACGAGCAGGCCCATAAGACATCCACACAGTACCAGACCAGTAGGACATCCACTTCCAGCATTTAGCAGACGCCCTTATCCAGAGCGGCTTATGATACAATCTTACAAACCAAGCAATTGTGCATTTAAGGTCTTGCTCAAGGACCTGACAGTGGCGAAATTTGAACCCTACACCTTCTGGTTCATAGGCCAGTACCATAACCGCTAGACTACCACAGTCCATAACCACGTCCACACACAAGCCGACAAGAAACCACATCCGCAGGCCAGTGAGACGTCCACCGTCCAGTCCACACAGAAGCTGACCCATGAGACTTTCACACACGAGCAGGCCAAGGCGACACCCATATACAGAACCAGTCAAAAGTTTGGACACACCTTGGACTCATTCAACATTTTTTCTTTATTTTTATGATTTTCTACATTGAATATTAATACTGAAGACATCAAACCTATGGAGGGCCATGCATGGAATGATGTAGTAAACAAAAAAGTGTTAAACGAACTACATGTTTTATACTTCAGATTGTTCAAAGTAGGCACCTTTTGCTTTGGCAGCTTTGCACACTCTTGGCATTCTCTGTTAGCTTTAAGGGTTTCAGTGAACAGGTGGGCACTGTCAAGAGTAACTTGAGGACTTTCATGCCTTCTTAATGTTTGCGTCCATCAGCTTTGCTGTGCAGAGGTCTGGTTGAAACAGAATCTAAAGTATAAAGCTTATTCTGGTTTGTTTAACACTTTTGTTTACTACATGATTCCATACGTGTTCCCTCATAGTGCTGATGTCTTCAATATTAATCTGTAGAAGACAATAAAAAATAAGGAAAAACACTGGGTGAGAAGGTGTGTCCAAACCTCTGCAGACCTGAAACACATCTACACGAGCCCACAGGAGACGTCCACACAAGTAGACCCATGAGACATTCATGAGACAGCCAACACGTGACGTCCAGCCGACCCATGAGATGTCCACACGCCCAGATGACCCATGTGACTTTCCAATACCAGACGATTCATGAGACATCCACACACAAACACCCTGTGTGGCGTCCACCAAGGAGCTGACCCTGTACATGTACTAGATCCTGAACCTCGAGTTCTAAAGGTGATCATTTACCAATTCGATCAACTTGGTAAATACATTTGGCTTTCACAAACGACCTGAAGCGTTACTTGAATTTGGATTGGAGTTGGTAAAGTGCCCTGTCTGTCTACCCAGGATAACTCTAGGCTGGGCTCACGGGTAACCTCTTGCCTAGTAAACGCTCGGTCTGGATGTTAAGTCTGGGGAAGCTCTATGATCTCTGTGACCGGCAACACAAAGAGCAGCTAATAAATCTCCGTGTCACTGCAGAGGCCTCAGACACGCCTCTGCTCTTATAAAAGCTTCCTCATCACCAACACACTGACTTTGAGGTCATAGGGACTCTTCCGAATCCGAGCCGTCTGGATGAAACAGGCCTTCGCTTGACTGAGTCTTCGTTCTCGAAGGACCGTCCCTCAGCCCGTTCACTTCACGCAGGGGAACGTAGGAGTACTCCTGCTGCGGGCGCCCTCGACATTTTCCACAGGCCAGCATCAGGTTTCCAACCAGACTGGTCAGCAAGATGGCAGCCAAAGTGCTGGTGATAAGCAGCCAGTTCTGCCTACACACACACACACACACACACACACACACACACACACACAGAGAGAAAGAGCCAGTTACAGGCTTTAAACTTTGGCAGTGTGATCCAGATTCTACATAACACACTACAGCAGAACCAGAGCAACTTCAGATCTCACTTGCATGTGAATGACTAATGATTACACAACTGTCTGTAAGCCGTCTGCACAGACACAAAGGTTGCAGACTCATTTAAAAACAGCCGTCTCGTCAAACATCTGGGACGGCCGAGTTCGTTTCCATAGCAGCGATCCAGTGCGGTTTAACCGAAGCGCTACGGTCTTATGCAACACTTTATGCACCCCTATTCAAATGACGTTTCCCCCCAATTTGGTAATGCCCAATTCCCCCCTCGAGAGCTTCCACACGTCCTGTTATGGACGAGCATCGAGGATGGATTCACTCTGTTCCAACAAATCAACAAATCATTTAACAGGGGTTAAACTTGTGCATATGGCTGCATGGCGCCACTCCACCAAATGGGAGCCCTTTACGTCCCTAGGACAGTATAGATACTTCATATAATTAACTGTAAAACCGTGTTATTATAAGCAAAGTGTCCTGCACAGTGGCACAATTGCAGATTTAGGGTACATCATGTACAACCACAACTCCAACAAAAAAGTTGGGACAGTATGGAAAATGCATAGAAAAAAACCCAGTGTTTCTTACATTTACTTTGGGTTCCGTTTCATTGCAGACAGTATGAACCCGAGATATTTCATGTTTTTTTCTAGTCCACTTCACTTCATTTGTTAATAAACATCCGTTCCTGCATTTCAGGTCTGCAAACCACATTCCAAAAAAGTTGGCACGGTAAAGCATGTACCACTTTGTAACGTTGCCATTCCTTTTCGCCGAGGATACCAAGCGCTTTAGTGTTTCAGGTTAGTCATAGTCGCATTTTCTGTTTCAAAATTCTCCACACATTCTCTACAGGTCAGACAGGCCAGTCCTGTACCCGTACCCTCTTCTTCCACAGCCATGCCTTGGTAATGTGTGCAGCGTGTGGTTTTGCATTGTCTTGTTGAAAAATGCATGGACATCCTAGCTATAAAATCTCAGTGGACTTTTCTGCATCACAGAACTGTAAATGACCTTTACCAAGGGCCCTGACCCGACCCCATACCATGACAGAGCCTGGATTTTGGACTTGTTCCTCATAACAGTCTGGGTGGTCCTTTTAGTTTTTAGTAATTTGACCACAATCCCCGTTTCCACTGTGTGATGGTCCATCCAGATGCCTCCAAGCCCAGAGAAGTCGATGCCGCTTCTGGACATGGTTATAACATGAGGCTTCTTTTTTTCAAGTAGTATTTGTGAATGTAACTCTGTATTGTGGAGCTTGATAAAGATTTGATAAAGTAATTCCTTGCCCATGTGGTTCTATCAGCTATTGATGAATGACGGTTCTTGATTGCAGTGCTGTCTGAGGGATCGGAAATCACCCCTCTTCAGTTTAGGCTTGTGCCCTTACCCTTTCCTACAGATTCCTTGAATCGTTTAACGATATTATGCACTGTAGAGGGAGAAATATGTAAATCCCTTCCAGTCTTTCTTTGAGGAACATTGTTTTTAAACATTTCAATAAAAAACAAGATATCTAGGGTTCATACTGTCTAATGAAATAAAAGTGAAAGTAAATGTAAGAAACACTGCTGTTTTGGATTTTTCTCCCCCAACTTTTTCTGAGTTGCAGTTGTAGTTGCAACAGTCCTGAATTCTATCTACCACTGAAAACCGATGCACACATTCTCTTTTCAACAATTCATCTGAAAGTGCTTTTACTAGAGCTTGGCTCACATACAGTGGGTGCTTGAAAGTTTGTGTAACCCATCAGAATTTTTCTATATTTCTGCATAAATATGACTAAAACATCATCAGATTTTCACCTACAAGTCCTAAAAAGTAACCCAGTTAAACAATGAGACAAAAAAATATACTTGGTCATTTATTTATTGAGGAAAATGCCCCAATATTACATATAGTAGTGAGTGGCAAAAGTATGTGAACCTCTAGGATTAGCAGTTAATTTGAAGGTGAAAATTAGAGTCAGGTGTTTTTCAATCCAATGGGATGAACAATCAGGTGTGAGTGGGCACCCGTTTTATTTAAAAGAACAGGGGGGGGGAAAAAAATCTATCCAAGTCTGCTCTTATAACAGCACATGTGTTGTGGAAGATTTCTGAGGAGCTCAGAAAAAAGAGTTTGTTGATGCTCATCAGGATGGAAAAGGTTACAAACCATCTCTAAAGAGTTTGTGGACTTTCCACCAATCCACAGTCAGACAGAATTGTGTACAAAATGGAGGAAATACAAGACCATTGTTACCCTCCCCAGGAGTGGTCGCCCAACAAAGATTCCTCAAGAGCAAGGGCAGTAATAGTTGGGTGAGGTCCACAAAGGACCCCAGAGTAAACTTCCTAAGCAACTGAAGGCACTCTCTCACATTGGCTAATGTTTAATGTTTCATGAAGTCACCATCAGAAGAACACTGAACAACATTGGTGTGGCATGGCAGGGCTGCAAGGAGAAAGCCACTGCTCTCCAAAGTCAAGTCCAAGCTCAACCGAGCTACCCTTGTTTGGCCCCTGTATGACTGCCAAGCTGGACTGTAAGCCACTGTAGATAAGGGCATCTGCTACATAATGTAAACATGAGTTCAATGCTCTTGAGCTGTAAAGACATAAAACTGATCAGTCTCACAAACAACACTGTTTTTAAAATAGAAAACCAACAAATCCTGCTTAGAGCTCCCTCTGCAGGTTGAAAGTACTGTTACACTTCAGCAGACTTGGACCACACCCCAGGTCTAGGTCTATATTAGTCTGTGTGCACTGCCAGAAATGGAGATTGGGCTCTCTAAGTAAACTCTTCATAACAGTAGATACTGACCTTGCTCACAGGAATCTCCATGAAAACCAGCAGGACAGGTGCATCGTCCATGGACGGGGTCACATGATCCTCCATTAACACAAGTGCAGGTTTTATTACAGCCATCGCCATAGAAACCGTCTGTACACTCTGCGATGAGCAAGAGGTTTAGAAATTCATTTTTTAAAACAGTTTTTCTCCATCACTGGTGCAATTCTCAAATCGTCATTAATACTTGGACAACATTAAGTGCATTTCTCAAAACAATTCATACAAACAGCACCAGCTCCAGCCTGTCACTTGCCCAAAATCCTTAATCCACGTGTCATTGATGATGAACAACGTAGTCAAAATACACTCATTGACAAAAAAATTTACGCAGATAACCCAGATAGAAATGTGGGACTGCTGCAAAACTCGGCATGTGGTTCAGTCTAGGGCAGATATACAAATGATTCCAGGTGTGAGGGCCACAAGAGGGTTACTTTTGGGTAGTGTACCTCTTGGTGAGAGATTGCTGACTGCTAGACATGCCTCTACGATGCACTCAAATACATTTTCTATACACTGACAGACTTTGAGATGTTGTTCATCATAGGACTGAGAAAAGCAGGATGGTCCTTTTGATGAACTGCAAACCATCAAGGCCATTCTGACCCAGCTGTTAGAAGGTATTGGGAGCAATGGTTCAGTGATAGCACACACATGGTGAACAGGCTCCGGACGGCCCAGACAGACCACCAGTAGAGAGGATCGTTTGATTTGCCAACAAGCACGACCAGCTCCCAGTTTTGTTTTCCACCATCCAGACACGGGGCACCTTCACTACACAGCCCTGTCTTTGCCTGAACCATTTCCAGGAGCTTAGCAGAAGGAAATCTGTTGTCACAGCACACATTATGTGTCCTGCCATTGACAGCCACCCACCACCTTCATTTGCAGTGGAGTCGTGAACGAGAAACCTGGACTGCTACGGACTGGGATTGTATCGTCTTTAGCAATGAATCCAGGGTCTGTTTTGGATCCCACGAGGGTTGGGTTCGAGTATGGAGGCCTTGTGATAGGTGCTTCAATCCTGCCTTTGCTGTGGAGCGACACACTGGCCCAACTGCTACTGCGATGAGCTGGGGAGCCATCATGTACGGCAGTCGGTCACCCCTAGTAGTGATACGAGGGACACTAATAGCTCAGCGATATGGCAACGATGTCCTGCAGCCATGTGTTGTCAGGGCTTCCAATTGGCATTGTTCAGCAGGATAATGCTCGTCCAAGCACAGCAAGGGTTTCCCAGGAATGTCTCGGCCAGATTGCAGCACTTCCTTGGCCGGTCTAGATTTATCGATAATCGAGCATTTATGGAACCAGTTGGGACTCCAGCTTCAGCTGGATTATAAGGGTGCAGGATCTACAGGCCCAGCTGTGGACAAGTGCGTCGTAGAGACATGTTTAGACGTGAACAATTTCCCACCAAGAGGTACACTACCCAAAAGTAGCCTCCGAGAGCCTTTTTATAGGGCAGCACTTTGACATCCTCTTGTGGCAAGACCCAGTGTCTAATCAGACCCACAGCTGTAATCATCTGCCTGAGCATGACAAGTTCTGCAGCAATCTGACATTGCTTTATTTTTTTGCTGTCAATGAGTACAGAATATATATATATATATATATATATATATATATATATATATATATATATATATATATATATAGATAGATAGATAGATAGATAGATAGATAGATAGATAGATATACATCATACACACACATCAAAACACTAAGCTCTCTGTCGTATCCTGTCCCGAGTTGTAGTGTTAAGCTGTGTTTGGTTGTGTTACCTCGACTACAGTTGGCACCGGTCCAACCTGCGTCACAAACACAACCATCTGTACACAAAGAAAGAAGAAGTAAAATCACAACCACATCATACATTGAAGCTTCTCATGTTGAAAGACACATCCTACGGTCGTGGAAAAGATGTTGATCTGTTTCAGAAGGGTCAGATGGTGAAAGAGTGGTTCAGGGAGCATGAGCCATCATTATCACACATGGATTGTCCACCATGGAGTCCAGAGCTGAACCCCATTGACAATCTTTGGGATGTGCTGGAGGAGACTTCGTGCAGTGGAACAAATCTCATCAATACAAGATTTTGGGGGAAAATGAATGCAGCTCTGGACAGAAATAAATGTTGTGACATTGCAGAAGCTTGTGGAGACGATGCCACAGAGAATGAGTGCCCTAATCAAAGCTAAAGGCGGCCCAAAGAAATATTAGTGTGTGACCTTTATGGCCAGGCAGTGCATGTTTACTAACCCTGAGTGCAGAGCCCATGATCTCCACAGGCCGGAGGATGGCAGGTTAGATTGGCACATGTGGGCTCGGCCCAGCCGTGATGACAGACGCAGCGTCCGTCCACACAGGTCCCGCGCTGATTGCAGTCCTCCGGATGGCAAAGACGCTCGTGAACACACAACACGGTAGATACGGCACGAGGACAACGCCACATCGACTCCACGCTGCACAAACACCACAGAGTTGCCACTTAGTGCACTGAACAGCTACTAACAAATCCTGCTAAAGACAGTACTGTGAAGGATCTGTATCTCCCGAATTTCAGCTTTGACATCATCCGATTACGATTCAGAGGGCTGTGATGCGACTATTCATCGATTACCGATCATCTTTTTTTATACAGATTTCTGTTCTCGCAGTGGTTCCATGATTTCGGTTTTGGTCTCACTGTACATTGTGTCAGTAATGCCAGTCTTTTTTCAAGTGTCAATTTCTAACATCAGAATAAAATCATGAAAGTCTTGCTAGAGTTGGGTCATGCTGGTGTCATCTCTCAATACTGTACATAAAATGGTGAAATGTCTTATTTTCATTTGATCTGAACTGGGACACGTTCAGTCCGATCTGTACTTAAGAAGCCACTTTGAGAAGGTGTCCAAACGTTTGACTGAAACTGTACACACACACACACACACACACACACACACACACACACACACACACACACACAGAGTTTTCGGTTCTTGACCACCTCAGAACTCTTCAAATTCGTTTTTCACTACTGACTAGAAAACTTTGTCTCGGTTCACGTTGTCTGCTCGGTACTCATTGCACTTGCTTAAACTTGTGAGTCGAGCCATGCGACTCACTTTAGCCGAAACTCGATTCACGATTCAGCACACAGTGATTCAGCGATTCAGTTTCACAATAACTCTTGCTCAGTGCAGATCTCCGCTGTATTTACCTACAGTACTGTATTCTTAGTGCAAATAAGTCTCCATGGCTCCTAAAATGGTTAGTATTGACAGCCAATCAAAAGGAAAACAGGAATGGAATCTTCCAGAACGCAGGCTGCAGTTAGTTTAGCAGCTACACTAGCACCCTGAGTTCAATAGACTAAGTGTTTTGCTTTTGCTTTTCACTTTCAATCCATGATTTACTAAGTTACATGAGATTTTTCAACACTTTATCATAAGATAAGCTTTGTGTTAATGATTTTGGCCAACTGTAGGTTAATGTGAGTGTTAAGATGTAATCAGCTCCGCTATAATACAGTTCAGACTATGTTAAACTCCTCAGTTCATGATACATGTAACATATGATGGATTTGTTGAACATATCCCCATCATAAATCAGGGAGCTCCTGTACAATACAAGCTCATTAATGCATATAATGCCTTATACAGGGGGATTTTCTGGGGGTCTGGAACAGATTAATTCAATTTACATTATTCCTAATGGGAAAAGTTTGCTCAATTTTCAATACTCTACAAGCATTCTGGAACAAATTAATAATGAGAACCGAGGTACCACTGTATTGGATTTTTCTCAATATATAAATGTCCAAGCATAATATTTTTCCTTTGTCTAGTTGGGTTCGGTTTATGCAGAAATACAAAAATTCTGAAGAGCTCACACAACTTCAAATCTCCACAGCCTCCACAGTACTATTTTTTACAGGAGATGTACAAGGACGCATGGAGGTCATGCTATATAAAACACTTACGTACCAGTGATCTGAGGGGTAGCTGGCCAGAGAGCCATTAACGACGTAAGTAGAAGATCCGCCTCCATCCAGATTAATGGCATTAACGACTTTCTGATTCTTCAGGAACTCGGCCACTTCCCACAGGTTCATACTGTGCATGATCAGGATTAAAGAGCAAAACAGACAAATCATGAGACCTGCAGTCAGATCTACAGTTTTATTATTTATTTAATTTATCATTGCTGTATCTGTAGGATTGAAGTAATGTCTCATGTGATACAATAAAATTAGTGATATACATCTTGCTAGTAGCGGGTTGAACCCCCTTTTTCCTACAGAACCGCATTAATTCTTCTTGGCATGGATTCAACAAGGTGCTGAAAACATTCCTCAGAGGTTCTGGTCCATGTTTACATGATAGCGTCACACAGTTGCTGCAGATTTGTCGGCTGCACGTCCATGATGTGATTTTCCCTCTGACCTCTGGCATCAACAAGGCATTTTCAGCCAGAGAACTGGCTCACTGGATATTTTGTCTTTTTCAAACCAGTTTCTCAGCAACTCGTCGTGATCATGTCTACATGCCTAAATGTATTGAGTTGCTGCCATGTGATTGGTGGATTGGATATTTAAGTTCACAAGCAGTTGAGTAGTTGTTCCTACTAAAGTACCTACTAAGTAAAGTAATTTGTCCATATATTTTACATTCAGATGTTGAGGTGTTCCACTGTAGAGTGTAACGATTCGCTAGATAATAATGACAAAGAATTGTGCATGAGAGAATCCAGGAAGCAGGTCGGAAGCAGGTAGGTAATTCAGTTTGTTTTGGGCACTACAGAATGACTCACCCCCTGCGGTCTGTCTGGCCATCGATATGGAAGAGAACGAGTCTGCCTTTCCGATCATGTCCCACTGCTGTACGGGCGGAAATCACATCCACGAAGTCCTGAAACTTCCCTGTAAGACACAGCAGGACTCATGTTTTAAAGCAACTGCTGCGATTGTCCCACCCCACTTCTCACACACCGTGTAGATGTAAAGTCAGAGACAGTTTCTCATCTGTTGTTGTACAGTTTGTGCTAGTCATCCTTTAATCATTCATCAGTGCTCACAGGATGCTGGTGGCTGGACATTTTTGGCAGTGACACTGCTGTGCCTGATCCACTCGTACCAGCACAACACACACTAAGACTGCAGTGCTGAGAATGATCCACCACCCAAGTAGTACCTGATCTGCGCAAGTCCTGTGGGGGTCCGGACCATTAGAGAACAGAGTGAAGGGGACAAATTGTGTAGAGAAACAGATGGACTACAGTCTACAGTCAAAACTACAAAGTGCTGCTTTATGCTAAGTGGAACTGACAAAATAGACAATTAAACAGAAATTGCCTATAATAAAGTTACCGGTAAGCAGGGGAGAAAGTAGTCCAGGTACTGTGTACCCCTAAAAGATTCGATCGTGGTACGCCATACAGGAAAGCGGGGAGAGCACCTGCCACCTTCCAAACAAATTTACATTTACAGCATTTAGCAGACGCCCTTATCCAGAGCGACTTACAATTGATACAGTCTTACAATCCAAGCAATTGTGGGTTAAGGGTCTTGCTCAAGGACCCAACAGTGGCAGTTTGGCAGAGGTGGGATTTGAACCCTGGACCTTCTGGTTCAAAGTCCAGTACCTTATCCGCTAGGCTACCACAGTTCCAAATCATGGTTGGACTTTCCGCAAGAAAACACATCTACTAATGTCGTCCTCTTATCAATTGCTAAGGTGTTGTGAACTGCCTCTGAACCGTCCATGCTGCGTTCTGATCCGCGCAGGACTGCGAGCTAATGTTAGCGTCAGCTTCCAGTGCTGCAGCCGACTCATATCCAGTGTTGTGGGGTTTTGGCAGGCAGACGTTTGTTGCAAAATCTCCCACATAAACATTGTAGTAGATCAATCTGTGATATTTCATAATATTGTGTGTTATTCCAGCATCTATGGAGTGAGATCCCTGCCTTTTATAAACCAAGCAACAGACACTATAAGGGCGCATCTCACTCCATAAACAACACAGCAGCTCAGACAGGGTTGCCAGATCCCGCAAGAGAGTTAAGCAAACCAGGTCTAGCCAACAAGCAAAAAAGAAGCAAAACAAACAAAAAAAAAAAAACAGGCCACCTAGTACAATGTGAGGTGATACTTGATCAGTTAAAATGAAATAATAATAATGTATACTTTTCTTTTAACTTTATAGGTTGAACAAAGCCAACTTGCAGGAATATTGGAGAGAGAGAGACATGATCAAGGAGCAAGCCCAAATAAGCAATTACACTTACTCCAAAAACCCACAACTATCAAAATTCGTAAGTGACTATGTAGAAAAATATGACAAACGTCATTTAGCCCTGTGTTAATATCGTTGATGGATGATGTGTGTAATAGTTTTCGTCAACGACCCTTTTTATCTAACAAAAATGACACGATGACACGATGAATAAATTCTAAGATTTAGCATAAGTGGAAAGGCGGGACAATTTGTGTGGCGATCAGTAATGCTGTTAGACGCACACATTTTCATCAGACCTGGTTCTCATGAACCAACTCGACAGTGTGAACACTTGGGAGAAAGAGAAGACTCGATATATTGGCACATTTCTTATTTGATGTCATGTAAAACAAGACTCAGCAAACGTGAAACTACATTTGCATGCGTGTCATCCTGAGACCGCGGTCACAATATCAGCACCTAAATAAAGCGAGCTCCTATTTTAGCGGTATTACGGTAGCACGTTGCAAACGCACTCAAAGTTCATTATTTTGAAGCCAATATTTCAGCGAATACAGTAGGGATTCAAATGTTTCCAGTTGGCGACGTGGATATATTTTACTTTACCTAAAATGTGTTCATGTTATCTTTAAGGAGTATTCGGATAACATAACTCCGTTTTATACTGTAATTATGAATAGATGCTTATAGAGCATGCGCATATAGATCTGATCTTCTGGCCTTATATGTTTAGTAAAGCAAATAATATATCATTTATTCCATTCTACAATATCTCATTAGTGTCCACACCGAGTTTGAAGCAGATTGGTGGAAATTATGAGCTGGTGACCACTTTACTGTATACTTTTATCATCAGTGTATGCATACAGACCTGAGCTTATATTTTAATTAAATCTTATAATATATCATTCATTCCAGCTTGATTCTATTCATAAAACTAAACACTTCATTAGTCAAAATGGCTTCGTTGTATGGGACCTGCTACAGGCGGAACGTACCCGTCTTCTGAGTGTCTCCACATTCGGCTTGCATGCTCTCGTTGATGTAAACCTCTCCGTCCCTGAGCAGCCACACAACCCCGCTGACCAGCTGCACAAAGGGGTTCACTTGGTCCACAACCTCCTCCTCAGAGAGATACCTACAAACCCGCAGGGAGGACAAAGAATTACATTTCAGCCTCGATTTCTCCTGTAATGTGATGTTTATTCAATAGTGAATAGTGCTATGCAATCACAAGATCTCACTGGAAGGCCAGTTGACGTCACATAAAGCATCAGCGAGAGAATTGTTTTATTTTTAAAAGTTATGTAAATGCAGAACGTTGCAGATTTATCACGACTGACTTGCATTTCCACTGGTTCACCGGCAGATGGCACCAGTCGGTCATACAGTAAAGGTAAGCGCTGTTTAAGACCATCCATCAAGGTCCGTTCGCTTAATGACCGAGGTATTAACAAATGTATTATACAAATGTAGTTTATTTTCATGAATATTAATAGGAACTATGGGTCACTTTACCTACACATACCTAGAAAGGTCATGCTCCGGTCATTTGACCGCTGTGACTTCCTACTAGTAGAGCAGTGCTGGATTTACCTACTTAAAGGTTTTGAAGTGTTTAAGGGAGATACCGCATTGCAGCCGGTGAGGTTTGCTTATTTATGATTATATTCCATTGGGCATATTTATATTTTGGTTGGAGAGTATGATTGTTAATGTGTGCTTGTACCTGAAAGACCACAGTGTTGAGTATTTCCTGGAGGGCGTGACACATTTACATATCGTTGGCATGCAGTTTTCCTGTGAATATACCCTTTATATTTAAATTTCAGTCACATAAAAGGGCTATGTGACTATGTTAATGCCCTGTCAGTGATCATTTTGATCAACGACCTGTTTTACCTGTTTTTCTGAACAAATAAACACTGCACAGTTACAGTGTTACCGAGAAACCCATGTCTGAGATGGAGTTTCAGGGAGCTAAACAGGGAGCAAATGTGTTTGGTCATGTCTTTAGAGGTTTTAGCGAAAGTGTCGTTGGCTAAAATATAATCTAAAAATGTTCTCTCACTACATATATACCCAATTACTAAATCAATACATACACTGTATGTACAGTGGGGCACAAAAGTATTTAGTCAGCCACTGATTGAAGTTCTCCTACTTAGAAAGATGAGAGAGGTTTGTAATTTCCATCATAGCTACACTTCACCTATGGGAGACAAAATGAGAAGAAAATCCAGGAAATCACATTGTAGGATTTTTAAGAATTTAATTGTAAATCATGGTGGAAAACAAGTATTTGGTCACCCACAAACAAGCAAGATTTCTGGCTCTCACAAACCTGTACGTTCTTCTTTAAGAAGCTCTTCTGTCCTCCACTCGTTACCTGTATTAATGGCACCTGTTTGACCTCGTTATCTGTATAAAAGACACCTGTCCACAGCCTCATACAGTCAGACTCCAATCTCAGCCATGGCCAAGACCAAAGAGCTGCAGAAGAATACGAGGAAGAAAATGGTAGACCTGCACCAGGCTGGGAAGAGTGAATCTACAATAGGCAAGCAGGTTGGTGTGAATAAATCAACTGTGGGAGCAATTGTAAGAAAATGGAAGACATACAAGACCACTGATAATCTCCCTCAATCTGGGGCTCCACGCAAAATCTCATCCTGTGGGGTCAAAATGGTCATGAGAACGGTGAGCAAAACATCCCAGAACTACACGGAGGGACCTGATGAATGACCTGCAGAGAGCTGGGACCAAAGTAACAAAGGCTACCATCAGTAACACACTACACCCAGAGGGACTCAGATTCCTGCAGTGGCCAGGCGTGCCCCCCTGCTTAAGCCAGTACATGTCCAGGCCCATCTGAAGTTTGCCAGAGAGCATATGGATGATCCAGAAGAGGATTGGGAGAATATCATGTGGTCAGATGAAACCAAAATAGAACTTTTTGGTAAAAACTCAACTCGTGGTGTTTGGAGGAAGAAGAATACCGAGTTGCATCCCAAGAACCCCATACCTACTGTGAAGCATGGGGGTGGAAACATCATGCTCTGGGGCTGTTTTTCTGCAAAGGGGGCAGGACGACTGATCCGTGTTAAGGGAAGAATGAACGGGGCCATGTATCATGAGATTTTAAGCCAAAACCTCCGTCCATCAGTGACAGCATTGAAGATGGGACGTGGCTGGGTCTTCCAGCATGACAATGATCCCAAACACACCGCTCGGTCAACGAAGGAGTGGCTCCGTAAAAAGCATTTCAAGGTCCTGGAGTGGCCTAGCCAGTCTCCAGACCTCAACCCCATAGAACATTTTGTAGATGGAGTTAAGTCCATGTTGCCCCAAAACATCACTGCTCCAGAGGAGATCTGCATTGGTTTTTGACCAAATACTTATTTTCCACCAAAATTTACAATTAAATTCTTTAAAAATCCTACAATGTGATTTCCTGGATTTTTTCCCCTCATTTTGTCTCTCATAGTTGAAGTGTAGCTATGATGAAAATTACAGACCTCTCTCATCTTTCTAAGTAGGAGAACTTGCACAATCAGTGGCTGACTAAATACTTTTTTGCCCCACTGTATTGAGACACACCTCTTAATAATTTAATTGAGGTTTCATTGTCACACGGGTATAAAATCAAGCACCCAGCCATGCAGCCTGGCTTTACAAACATTTGTGCAAGAATGAGTCGTTCTAAAGAGCTCCCTGAATTTGAGCGTGGTACTGTTACAGGATGGCGTTGCATCAAGTCAGTCTGTGAAACCTCTTCCCTCCTAGATATTCCATGATTAGCTGTGAGTGGCATTATCGAAAAGTGGACGCATTTAGGAACAACAGCAAGTCAGCCACAAAGTGACAGCCCACGGAAGGTCCATTTCTGTGCAAAAAGTAACGTCCATAAAGACATGGTCAGGTGAGTTTTTGGGATGAACTAGAACAGAGATTGTGAGCCAGGCTGTTGTTCAACATCAGAGTCTGATCTCACAAACGATCCTCTGGATGAATGGGCAAACGTTCCCACAGACAGTCCAAAATCCTGTAGAAAGCCTTCCAGAAGAGTGGAAGCTCCTACAGACCACCTCCATATTAAAACCTATGGATTTAGAATGGGATGTCAAAGGCTCCTGTAGGTGTAACGTGTAGGTGTCCCAATACTTTTGTACATATAGTTTAATCGCTGCCACCTACACCCTTGTTTTATGTCCTTTTATCTAGCTGTTTTAACATTATGCTTTACTTAGATTTTTTTTAATTACTTCTTCGTTCAAACTACTATACAGGTGAATCCAGGGGGGCTGCATCCTGGGAACACCTGGAATCCCACACCTATGCTGGTTTCAGTCAGGGAGAGGAATTTGGCCGACCCTGAGCTCTGAACTTAGTAGCCGGCTAGGACAAGCAAAGGGGGAGAAAGATTTCATTGTGCACACAAATGATCCTATTTACCGAACGCATGAATCATTTATTGCGTAACAGCCAGCGTGAGTTCAAAACTTCATGTCCACACCTTTATTCCTGGAAGGTACACAAGCAAACACCTTTATCTCACATCAGGGCATCAGAAAGAGGGCAAGAACATTCCTGTACGTTTTGTACTATTTGATATGTAGTGTAGTTTGTGTAACGCTGCTGTTTTTGCCTTGTTCTTTTGTTTTTGTGCATTCCCAGCACTTCCTCAACCGAACTTTCTTTCTGCTTAATCTGAGATGTTGAAACTCCAGTGACAGACGGATGATGTGATGAATGTTGTCAGACTCAATGTTCAGTTCATTGTACTTCTTGTGCAGTTTGCTAAAGATCACATGGACGAGCCAGAAGGCTATTGGAAGAATGTTTTGTGGACGGATGAGACCAAAATAGAACTTTTTTATTTAAAAGAAAAGCGTTATGTTTGGAGAAAGGAAAACACTGCATTCCAGCATAAGAACCTTATCCCATCTGTGAAACATGGTGGTGGTAGTATCATGGTTTGGGCCTGTTTTGCTGCATCTGGGCAGGACGGCTTGCCATCACTGATGGAACAATGAATTCTGAACTATATCAGAGAATTCTAAAGGAAAATGTCAGGACATCTGTCCATGAACTGAATCTCAAGAGAAGGTGGGTCATGCAGCAAGACAACGACCCTAAGCACACAAGCCGTTCTACCAAAGAATGGTTACAGAAGAATAAAGGTCATGTTTTGGAATGGCCAAGTCAAAGTCCTGACCTTAATCCAATGGAAATGTTGTGGAAGGAGCTGAAGTGAGCAGCTAATGTGTATATGTGTTAAGTGTATATCTTAATTCTAAAGTACTTGAAAGCTATTTGAACCCATCTCTCTCAATCTCCTGAACTGGCACCGTGTCTTTCACGATGTAATCAGTGACAGCACTTATGTTTTGCCATCTCCTGCTTTTCTTTCTTGCCCTTTTTTGCATTATAATTCATCTAATGTTTGCTCTGTGCGTTTTTGTGCTGGTATCTTGGCTGGTTTAAGCCTGTCGTGGACAAACCTAAGGTTTGTCATGGGACTGTGGTAGCCTAGTGGTTAAAGTATTGGATGATGGACCAGAAGGTCCAGGGTTCAAACCTCACCTCTGCCAGGCTGCCACTGTTGGGTCCCTTAACCCTTAACACACAATTGCATTGATTGTAAGACTGTATCAGTTGTAAGTCGCTCTGGATAAGGGCGTCTGCTAAATGACATAATGTAAAATGATATCTCAAGATTTTCTGGGATTTTGTCGATAATAATTAGACGATTCTTTGGCAGTGCATCTCTTGGGTCTAAAATATTCACAAGTCATGTATTTCGTGACGTAATTGGTGACAGCATTTATGACATGTCTTGCCATCTGTTGCTTTTCTTGTCATGATGCACTTTTTTCCAGAATGACTCCACTAAGGTTTGCTGAAAATTTACAATTAAATTCTTTAAAAATAATACAATGTGATTTTCTGGATTTTTTTTCCTTCTCATTTTGTCTCTCATAGTTGAAGTGTAGCTATGATGAAAATTACAGACCTCTCTCATCTTTCTAAGTAGGAGAACTTGCACAACCAGTGGCTGACTAAATACTTTTTGGCCCCACTGTATGTTCCCGGGACCTTTTCACTCTAGGCACACTCTGTGTTTACATTTACAGCATTTAGCAGACGCCATTATCCAGAGCAACTTACAACTGGTACAGTCTTACAATCCAAGCAATTGTGGGTTAAGGGCCTTACTCAAGGACCCAACAGTGGCAGCTTGGCAGAGATGGGATTTGAACCCTGAACCTTCTGGTCCAGAGTCCAGTACCTTAACTGCTACGCCACCACAGTGTTGCCTGATCTTATGTTTTATAAATTAAGCACTGCAGTGCCGATTACTGTAGCTGCTTTCTTTCCTGTCTTCCCACATCCTTGGCACGGTTTCTTTCTCCTTCCAACTAGTCGACCCATTGCGACCAGTAGATCTCCTAGTCAACTAGTCTACACAACCCCTGATTCACAAAATGCTGGAGTAACCCTGAGCCAGTTCTTTACCCAAACCATGAACCTATTTTACTCAAAGTTTGCAGAGATTCATCCAAACACCACATACTCACCCAAACACTAACGTGCCATCCTTCCTGATCCCAAACTGGGCATTCTGCACCCCTTTGCTATTCTGCACCAGTTTGCCATCGCTCACAACGTTCCCCAAACACCGTCCAGTCAAAGGGTTGAAGTAGCCTCCGTTCTGAGCGATCACACACTTCCTCATCCTGGCCGTGTTCTCCACGAGCTCTCGCCTCCACCTCTCACATCCTCCAGGACCTCCAGGCTCCAGCACAGACACTGTTCTCAAAGGGTCACCAACCACCGTGAAGTGCCCACTCACCCATCTGGAAGCTTTTCCGACCGCTGACACAAAAAGTCGGGATTCCACCACAGACGATCCAGAGTCGTTGCTGGACGGCCAGGTTTCATGGGTGACGTTTCCGTGGATGACGGGCTGACAGGCTCTGACGTGCCGATGGGAATGCGATGGGCCATGAGAATTGGCGTAGGGTAACAAAAGGTCATCGTCCATGGACTGGCTGTTGAGGAGGCGAAATATGTAACAATATGAGTAATTAGATCTTATTTAAGACAATAACAGAAATTTTTGGGTTTGATTTAAATATTAATCATTTATCGCTCATTAATCATTATCGAGGTCAAGTGTTCAGTTCATATTAATACTGTTAATATTGTGATATTGACTGGAGGTCATAATGCCCCGCACTATATCAGAGGTCGTGTGTTCTTTTGGTTCTGTGCTGCTTAAACTAATAACAAGCCGTACTTTTGTTAGACCTGAAAACAGTCCATGAACCCCTGGACTAATATCCAAAGACCTGGCGTTCCTGTAAAGTGAGACTGGAGGTTCAGTCTGTGTGACAAAGATCTGTTTATTCAAGCTACACTTGGTACAGCTGTGTTCTGTTTATAGATTCTGTGCTCTTAACATCCCTAACTACACATTCTGTTTACTCTCTGACCTGTTCTGCTGCTACCAGTTCCAGTCCTCATACCTTTACTCGCCAACTTCCCCTCCTCTCCTCCTGTTGACCGAGGAAGCCAAATAACGCCAAGAGGCTCACTCATATTCTCCATTTTATCATATTTATTAGTTCATTTATTACATACAGTGGCGCAAAAAAGTATTTAGTCAGCCACTGATTGTGCAAGTTCTCCTACTTAGAAAGATGAGAGAGGTCTGTAATTTTCATCATAGCTACACTTCAACTATGAGAGACAAAATGAGAAAAAGGATTTTTTAAGAAATTTACACACTGTAGCTGGTATTTTGGCCTATGTGAGAGCCAGAAATCTTGCTTGTTTGTGGGTGACCAAATACTTATCTTCAACCATGATTTACAATTAAATTCTTAAAAAATCCTACAATGTGATTTCCGGGATTTTTTTTCTCATTTTGTCTCTCATAGCTGAAGTGTAGCTATGATGGAAATTACAGACCTCTCTCATCTTTCTAAGTAGGAGAACTTGCACAATCAGTGGCTGACTAAATACTTTTTGCCACACTGTATAGAAATGATTGTATCATATTCTATAGTTATTATAATCTCTGTTATTATTGTTCTGTATTTAAACTATTACTATATGCTGGTCCTTCTCAAAAAATTAGCATATTGTGATAAAGTTAATTATTTTCCGTAATGTAATGATAAAAATTAAACTTTCATATATTTTAGATTCATTGCACACCAACTGAAATATTTCAAGTCTTTTATTGTTTTAATACTGATGATTTTGGCATACAGCTCATGAAAACCCAAAATTCTCACAAAATTAGCATATCATGAAAAGGTTCTCTAAACGAGCTATTAACCTAATCATCTGAATCAAAGAATTAACTCTAAACACCTGCAAAAGATTCCTGAGGCTTTTTGAAAACTCCCAGCCTGGTTCATTATCAAAACCGCAATCATGGGTAAGACTGCCGACCTGACTGCTGTCCAGAAGGCCATTCATTGACACCCTCAAGCAAGGGTAAGACACAGAAAGAAATTTCTGAACGAATAGGCTGTTCCCAGAGTGCGTGTATCAAGGCACCTCAGTGGGAAGTCTGTGGGAAGGAAAAAGTGTGGCAGAGAACGCTGCACAACGAGAAGAGGTGACCGGACCCTGAGGAGGATTGTGGAGAAGGGCCGATTCCAGAGCCACCGTGCACAGGCGTGTGCAGGAAATGGGCGACAGGTGCCGCATTCCCCCAAGTCAAGCCACTTTTGAACCAGAAAACGGCGGCAGAAGCGCCTGACCTGGGCTACAGAGAAGCAGCACTGGACTGTTGCTCAGTGGTCCCAAAGTACTTTTTTCGGATGAAAGCAAAAATTTTGCATGTCATTCGGAAATCAAGGTGCCAGAGTCTGGAGGAAGACTGGGGAGAAGGAAATGCCAAAATGTCTGAAGTCCCAGTGTGAAGTACCCACAGTCAGTGATGGTCTGGGGTGCCATGTCAGCTGCTGGTGTTGGTCCACTGTGTTTTATCAAGGGCAGGGTCAATGCATCTAGCTATCAGGAGATTTTGGAGCACTTCATGCTTCCATCTGCTGAAGAGCTTTATGGAGATGAAGAGTTCATTTTTCAGCACGACCTGGCACCTGCTCACAGTGCCAAAACCACTGGTAAATGGTTTACTGACCATGGTATTACTGTGCTCAATTGGCCTGCCAACTCTCCTGAACCTGAACCTGATAGAGGATCTGTGGGATATTGTGAAGAGAAAGTTGAGAGACGCAAGACCCAACACTCTGGATGAGCTTAAGGCCGCTATCAAAGCATCCTGGGCCTCCATAACACCTCAGCAGTGCCACAGGCTGATTGCCTCCATGCCACACCGCATTGAAGCAGTCATTTCTGCAAAAGGATTCCCGACCAAGTATTGAGTGCATAAATGAACATAATAATCTGAAGGTTGACTTTTTTTTGTATTAAAAACACTTTTCTTTTATTGGTCGGATGGAATATGATAATTTTGGGTTTTCATGAGCTGTATGCCAAAAACATCAGTATTAAAACAATAAAAGACTTGAAATATTTCAGTTGGTGTGCAATGAATCTAAAATATATGAAAGTTTAATTTTTATCATTACATTACGGAAAATAACTTTATCACAATATGCGAATTTTTTGAGAAGGACCAGTATGTATTATTTAGGTCATTTTGTTTATTTCTAACACATAACATCTAGGTTTCCCAATGAGGTTGGGCCACTTTCTGAGTCTTGGTCCACCCAAAGTTTCTTTCCCATCACATTTTGGAAGGTTTTCCTCGCCACTGTTGCCGCAGGTTTGCTCAGTTGGGGCTGTGGGCCTAGATATTTGTAAATCTGCTTGGAGAGCAACAGATGCTCTGTTGTACAAAGTGCTATAGAAATAGATTTGACTTTGAATATTGACTTTATATTCCTTATGAAACAATGCAGTTCTGTTTAGAAGACAAACTCTACAGCTGCACAAAGCTGGAAGGCTACAGAATCCTCTCCACTCCTTTTCCACCTAATTTCCTCTGCCAATTCCCAGCCTCACTTCAACCCGGCCAGGCCGGAGACACCACCGAGAGACACGAGTGAAAAGCATTTTCACAGATAGTCAGATTAAACTTGAAAAATTGTTTTTTCAAAACCGATAACAAGTCTTTGGGTCCAGATTTGGATCTGGATTTCGTAATCCCATCCACCTTTTATCCAGGATTAATTGCTTCAACTGGGGTTTGAAGCAGAATCTAGGACACCTGTAATACCATATAACGGGATCATTTTTATCCCACCTTGAGAGGTGGATTAAACTGGATCGAGAAAGAGTCGAAGACAAACTTTGTTCCAAAAATGACCCAAAAATAAGAACGTTCTGCTAACAATCCCAGCTTGTTTTATTTTAAGTAGAGAAATGAGGAATTTAGTCTCCTTCTGCTGAAGCGAGGTTAACTTTAGCTCTTCAGACAAGGGGTGTGTCTTTGCTCTTCCAGTTTCTGTAATTCTTAAGTGTGCAGTTGGAGAGTAAATCTATTTTCTTTCTTAAAGTGCTTCATTAATTAGGATTTTTTAGTAACAAAAATGCTGTAGTATCTTTTGTCCAGCAGATGGACACAAAGAGGGGTATTAAAAGCACAAAAATCTCGATCGGGTCAGATTTATTCAGTCTGAAAATGTATTAAAAAACTGGAACAAAATCCGTCAGATCAATTTGATCCTGGATAGAAATTCGGGGGATTTGATTATCCGGATAATCTGAATCAGGATTAAAAGCTTTGAAAAACCGGCGTCAGATGTTCATCAGGCCAACAAACCATCTCTAATTCAGGACTGGTACCAACTATAGTAGCCCTGCAGAACCCACAACGAAAGCAAAATGTGCAAAATATATTTTGCTACACATTTATCTATCTAGTTATCTCTACATATTTTTGGAATACTGTACATCTAAATATCCGGCGCACTATTTCAAAGTCTTTTTTGGGATGAGCCAGACACGGTCCTGGACTGGCATTGCTGCTGTCCATTTGGAGCTGGAGAACTCACCTTCTGGTTTGCGAAAAGCTTCATGTCACTATGTGTGTGAGCCAAGGCTTACGACATAAGACTTATATTAAACCTGGTTGACTTTATCGGAACGTCAAGACTGGAATAAAATGACTTAAGACCCCTACGATTATCACATTACACTTAACCACTGAAATGACACGATTTCAAGACGACTCCAGAAAGACTCTGGAAAATCGTTTGGTGTGAGGCTGACATAAAACCTCAACCCAACTTTAAAGCACGGTGGAGGAGCATCGTGGCTTTGGCAGTTTTACTCATACCGGGACAATTTAGAGATGACAGTTGACCAAACACGTCTTTGGAGTGAAGGGAGAAATGGGAGTACCTGGAGGAAACCCATACAGACACAGGCAGAACGCAGAGCAGCCAAGCCAGGACTCGAACCCGAGTCTGGGGAGCTCTCAGGCGACACCACTAACCACTGTGCAGACCTCATAGCGTCCAAGATGTTGTATGAACCACAGCTGGTTGTTAACCCAATAAATAACAAACCAATTAGCCAAAATTCCTCGTTAAATCTGAGGAAAGCTTATAGCTGCCAAAATAAGTTAATGGAAATTACTGTGTACAGCAAAGACACGTAAGCTACAGGCTCGGTACGTATTATTTGTGTTATTATTCGGGCTACAATGTCTGTTTGAACAACTAACTCTAGTCATTTGCTCGCCTAATTCTCAAACAAATGAATTTAGGAAGTCATGCTCATTTCAAGCAGTGACTCATTTAACCAAACTATAAAAATGTAAATAAAATGATACTCACCGAACGTTTTGGGTCTGACACACTCCGAGCCATAACGCGAGCAACAAAATGTGGCTCAAAATGTTTAACAATGCTGCCATGAAATAAATACTAAGCCTGCTACACTAGGAAATACTGCACATAGAAAGTTTGAAACTATAAAAACCAAACACGTCAATGCTCCCTACAGTAGTGCACTACATAGCCTACAATGTAACGCTATATTCACTTTATATAGCGCACTTTACCTACATGTTTAGCCTCATTTGCGATGCAGCCCCTGTGTGGGCGCTTTCCGTAAAGAAATCATATGACTCTACCATGTGCAATGCAGTTCATGATTCTGTGTCTTAAATCGCGCTATTGCACTCACACCCTACGCACTTTGAAGTGCACTATAAAGGCTTAGCGGGCTTATTTAAACACTAAGCATTTTAGAAGTCGATGTCGATCCTGTACTCTGTGCGTTTAGATACATACAAATAGCTAAAAATAACCAATTAGTCAGTAAAAGAATTAGTCAGCCACACAGGTTGTAGAAAAACAAAGTGGTTTCTTAACTACATGGCTTAAATTACATGGTTTAAACTACATGTATTAAAAACTATACGCCTTAAACTATAAGGCTTAAACTATATGATCGGACGATGCTAGATGTCATAATAAACAGCCACTTCTGGCCAAATTACAGCATCTCTTTTAGGTTCAGATCTGGATTCTGAATTGGTCATTACAAAACATTTTTCGTATTAAACATTTTGTACTTTATTTACTTGTGTGATGTGGTTCGTGGAGCTTCTAATAAGCGCCAGGTGAAGGCGCTACTCTGCCGTGTAACGTCTGTCCGTCTGTCCATGTTCCGAATGGGTGCCATTTCCTGCCCTAGTACATCAGTGTACTGTACTGTATATACAGTGGTATGAAAAAGTGTTTGCCCCCCTCCTGATTCACTATTTTTCTGCATGTTTGTCACACTTAAGAGTTTCGGAACATCAAACCAATTTAAATATTAGTCTAAGACAACACAAGTAAACACAAAATGCAGTTTTTAAATGACAGTGTTTATGATTAAGGGAGAAAAAAACAAACCTACATGGCCCTGTGTGAAAAAGTGATTGCCCCCCTTGTTAAAACAACTTAACTATGGTTTATGACACCTGAGTTCACTGTCTCTAGCCACACCCAGGCCTGATTATTGCCACACCTGTTCTCAATAGGACATCACTTAAATAGGACCTGCCTGACAAAGTGAAGTACACCAAAAGATCCTTAAAAGTGACACATCATTCTGAGATTCAAAGGAATTCAGGAACAACTGAGAAAGAAAGTAAGTCATTGAGATCGATCAGTCTGGAAAGGGTTATAAAGTCATTTCTAAAGCTTTGGGGCTCCAGCGAACCACAGTGAGAGCCATTATCCACAAAGTGGATCCGAAGACATGGAACAGTGGTGAACCTTTCCAGGAGTGGCCAGCCGACCAAAACTACCCCAAGAGCGCAGCGACAACTCATCCAAGAGGTTACAAAAGACCCCACAACAACATCCACAGAACTGCAGGCCTCAGTTGCCTCCACCATAAGAAAGAGACTGGGCAAAAATGGCCTGCATGGCAGAGTTCCAAGACGAAAACCACTGCTGAGCAAAAAGAACATTAAAGCTCGTCTCAGTTTTCCCAGAACACATCTTGATGATCCCCAAGACTTTTGGGAAAACATTCTGTGGACTGATGACACAAAAGTTGAACTCTATGGAAGGTCCAAGAAGTTGAATCTGCTCATCTGGACATGTATTTTTTATTGGAGAAACTGTTTCGTAGTTGTCCCTGAAGAAGTCACTTAGCTTGAGTGACGACACACGTTTCTCCAATCAAATCTATGTCCAAGATGATCAGATTCATCTCTATTGGGATTTCTCTGATCCTGGATCATCTGAGAATTGCCTCAAGCACCTCTATGGAAGTGGTCCCCCATTTGCATCTGGTGTAAACGTAAACAGCAATTTTCAGTAAAAGAACATTATAGCAACAGTAACATATGGGGGTGGTAGTGTGATGGTCTGGGGCTGTTTTGCTGCTTCAGGACCTGGAAGACTTGCTGTGATAAATGGAACTATGAATTCTGCTGAAGGAGTATGTCTGGCCATCTGTTGGTGACCTCAAGCTGACACGAACTTGGGTTCTGCAGCAGGACAATGATCCAAAACACACCAGCAAGTCCACCTCTGAATGGCTGACGAAAAACAAAATGAAGACTTGAGTGGCCTAGTCAAAGTCCTGACCTGAATCCTATTGAGATGCTGTGGCATGACCTTAAAAAGGCCGTTCATGCTGGAAAACCCTCCAGAGTGGCTGAATTACAACAATTCTGCAAAGATGAGTGGCTAAAATTCCTCCACAATGCTGTAAAAGACTCAGTGCAAGTTATCACTAACACTTGGTTGCAGTTGTTGCTGCTAAGGGCGGCCCAACCAGTTATTAGGTTTAGGGGGCAATCACTTTTTCACACAGGGCCGTGTAGGTTTGGATTACTCTCCCTTAATAATAAACACCTTCATTTTAAAACTGTATTTTGTGTTTACTTGTGTTGTCTTTGACTAAGATTTAAATTGGTTTGATGTTCCGAAACACTTAAGCGTGATAACATGCAAAAAATAGAAAATCAGGAAGGGGGCAAACACTTTTTCACACCACATTTAAGGTATATAATTTACAACATTAATCAGAACTATCTAGAACACTGAAAAATAGCATTTGTCTGCTGTAGTAATGTCACCAGGTTTTCACTCAGTCCTGTTCCCCTAACATTAGCTGCAATGGGTCAAGTATAAACCTAGGTAAACATTTGATGCTAGACTAGAATTGCCTAAATAAAATGTAAAAATAAATAGATAGATAAAATAAATCAGACTCATAAAACCTAATGTGTCTGTTTTGAAAAAAAGAATATATGTAGTGAGTAAAAAGTGCAGATTTTTCTTTTGAAACGTAGTGCGTAAACGTAAAAGGTACAGAAATTTGAAGTAAGGAAGGTACAGATACCTAAAAAAAATACGTAAGTACCTTAATGAAGTTGTACTTCGTTACTTACCACCTTTGGTTCTAAAGTAAGAAACCTAGTAAAAGTATGAAGTTACATAAATAAAGTAAAGAAAGTACAGATACCTAAAAATACTTAATATTTAAGTTAGAAATGAGTTTGTATTTCGTTACTAAACTAGTGAACCTCCCAACTAGTGCACTAGGTAGTGAACACGGTGCGATTTGAGCCGGTCGATGACACACGGTTACAGTAGAAGGGCATTAGCGTGCGTTAACATGGTTCGGGTGAAATGTGCGCTTTTAAACGCGAACGCGGTTCGGTGTCAGTTATTTTCACGCGTTTGCACTCAGAGGCCGACACGCGTGAAGAGTGTGAGGTCGCTAAGCAGCGCGAGCTCACAACACGATGAGAAATACTGTATTGATCTAGTAAGGTAAGCTGCAGGTTAGCCTAGCCTAGCTTAGCTTAGCACCACTGGACAACTCACGTGTGTTTGTTTGTGTTTCTGGTCACTGTTGAGCTGCACACTGTGGGCCTTTCCTGCTTTCACCACTTTAATCTCGTGTTGTTTTGGGGGTCGTGCTGAGCCCAGCCCCTCTGGAACTGCTCCTGAAAATGAGGTGTCAATGCTGTGTTCGTTAATTTGACCGGAGGTGAACCGCTATGCGTATAGCTGTCTTCAGTTTTGGAAAATCTTTAAGGCTGTATTGATCTGATACTGAGTATCGATCAATACTTACCGATAAACCAGAGTCTAACAATACGTTAGACATGTTGACTGTGTTTACAACAAGATCACAGTGAGGAGCAGTTTGCCTAAGGCTGTGTTATGGTTTGGAAGAGTCCAGGAGTTCTAGCAGTTCTGTATCGGTCAGATATTGAGTACAGGATTGATTGGTAGCCCTCAGTCCTTCTGTTAATGCGCAGAAACATTGTTTATATTAAGATAATAATAAACAGTGAGGGTGAATGCAATGGTGCACCAGTTAGTGCTGTACTATTGACCTGATGGTCCAGGGTTCCAGCCTCAGCAACGCCTAGCTGTCACTGATGAGCCCTTGAGCATGGCCCTTATCGAGGGGTGTAACATACACACTGCTTATGAGGCATTTTTTGATTTTTGTTTTCATTTCTGAAATGTAAACCATGCAAAACAAACCATGCGTTTCCAAACTTTAGTCTCCTTTAATTAAAACCATTTTAATACCTCGAAATATATAACTAAGTGCACTCTTAAATTGTAAATGAAACCCTGTTATCATGCCCAGCTTGCCCAACACCTTTTTATATGAACTGTGTGTGAAAAGTGCTACGCAAATCTATTTAAACATCCCAAATCTCTCTGGTTTCAATTGGGGAAGATGTAAAGGAAGATATGATGTATATGGTGTACGATTCTGCCCTCTGGTGTTCAAAGAATGCATTGACGTCATTAGATGTTCATAACGAGAAGGCCCGTGAGATCATTGTGACACTGACACAATACAAATTGTGACATTTTTGCTTCATGATGCTTCGTTAGACCCCTACCCTAAACCCTTGGTAGTCGTAGTGTCAGTTGTAGTTCGTTCAGAGTAAGAGCATCTACTGAATGTGATAATGCTGTGTGTGTCTGACAGGTCTCGAGATTATGAAGGCTTTGTGTGTTCTTTGCTGCTTCCTGAAGCCGCTCGTCGCTCCTCTCTGGCTCTGAGAGCTTTTAATGTGGAACTGGCCCAGGCAGGTATTTATACTGCTGATGCTTCTACTGACTCCTCAAGATATGCAGATATATGTACGATTAAATGATTAGTTTCAACTACAGTTTAGTCACTGTTAGTATACATTAGTATTTTAGTGAAAATGCCTAAAAGAGAATAAATAAATGTACAGACGATTGAGGTAATAATGGAATAGGGTGACTCAGTGGTTACATTATTAAACAGAAGGTTGTAGGTTCAAATCTTATTGTTGGGTACCTTTTCTGATCCATGGTTGCCTTATCACGTGTAAAGAATAGGGTTATACTGTAGCGTACAATGCTGTGTGTGTAATTCCAGTAAGTGTTTATTCGTTTTTTTCTTTTAAGTTTAGGTTAAGGACTCAGTTTCTCAGAAGACCATTGGTTTAATGCGAATGCAGTTTTGGAAGACAGCGGTGGAAGACATCTATGGAGATGATCCTCCACTTCAGCCCGTCAGTATGGAACTGTGGAGGGTCAGTCATCTTCTGAATTCATAGACTGATGAAAAATATGTGAATATTGGCTCTGAGTTTGAATTTATTTATTTATTTTTACCAGTGTCTGTGTTTTGCATGGGTGTTTTTTTTTATTTTTATTGTACATACAATGGTATCTCGGTACTACAATTTGTTCCAGAAGTCACATTGAGTACCGAGATAATTTTACCCATAAGGAATAATGTAAAATGAGTCCATCTGCTCCAGACCCTCAGTTCCTCAGAATCCTCCTGTTGACTAGATAACGTATATTTATCATCTACACCACCCCAGGAGGTACCTTTTTGAGTCTTGGTCCTCCCAAGGTTTCTTCCTTGCCACTGTCGCCCTAGACCTTCTCAGTTTGCTGTTGGCCCTAGATATTAGAAGATCATCTAAAATTGTAAAGTTGCTTTGAGACAAACCTCCATTGTCAACAAAGCGCTATATAAATAAATCTGACTTGACCTGACCCCCAGAAAATCAATCTGGACTTCAATCAAAAATCACCACTGATATTCAACATCAGCCCGAGAACTGTTTGTGGAACTGTGGTGGCCTAGTAGTTAAGGAACTGGACTATGGACCAGAAGGTCCAGGGTTCAAAACCCACCTCTACTAGGCTGTAGACTGTAACAACTGTAAGTCGCTCTGCTAAATGACAAATGTGGAAAACGTGAAGCACTGTGTGAAGTTCTGCATTGGACTCTGATTCAGAGAGTTATGAATCATGTCACCCTCTGCTAGACTGCTGAATGAATCTGGGCTTGATGCCAGGACAACATCACCTCCTATTAGTCTCTTGGGAAGCCTTGGATGTTACTTCAAACGCGTACCACCTACCTCAACATTGTTGCGGACCAAGTGCACCCCTTCTCAGGAATGGTATTCCCTAAGAACATTGCCAGTTGTCACACTAGGTGCCACTGTAGGTACCTAGAGCTCCCACTATAGTACTGTTGTAGAACTTTTAACGTTGTGGCAGTAGTCCGGAGATGGTTTCTAGATCTCTGACCTCAACTCTGTCCACAACCTTTGGGATGAACAGTAGAACTACAATCAGAGTGGAACGCCTTCCAGAAAAGTGTTCGCTTCGACCATTTACGTATTTAGCAGACGCCCTTATCCAGAGTGACTTCCAATTGATGCAATCCAAGGGTCTTGCTCGAGGACCCAACAGTGGAAGCTTGGCAGAGCCAGGATTTGAACCCTGGACCTTCTGGTCCATAATCCAGGACCTTAACCACTAGGCTACCACAGTCCCTTGGTGTTTGTGTTGTATGCAGAAAAACTGAAAGTGATTCAGAGTGCACCTGTGTGTGTTTACAGGCGGTGAAGAAACACGCACTCACCAGGAGATGGCTGTTGAGGATCATCGCTGAAAGGGTAAGTCCTGACCTGTGACCTGCTGTGATGTGTGACCGACCTGGAGTTGGTCTTCTCAGCAAAGTTAGAACTTTATTTAGACCCACGGATTGAAAGAGCCAAAACATTATGATGGCCTGGTCCACAGAATTTAGGCAGATGGCACAAGAGTAGTCCCAGGGTTTTCGCTTTGCCCAGAATATCACACTCTATAAGGCATTATATGCATTGACGGAGTTGTATTGTACGCAGCTCGGCTCATACAAGTTTAAGCAAGTGCGCCGAGAACCGAGAGACATTTTTCTGGCCAAAATACCTCAAGAATCGAATTCCAGAACCGAGATACCACTGTACCTCTATTTAGCATTTTTATATGGTCATCATACTGTTGATAAAACAATGGTATAATTCTAGTTCGACTCTAAACTTTTGCACAGTACCAAGTTCCAAGTAGTTTAGATAGGGAATATTCAGACAGCCCGAGCTTAATTCCCTTATTTATTATGAGGAAATATACCTAGGAATTGTTTGGCTCTGTTTATTACACTACTAGTCTGCGTAAATTTGGTGGTAAACACATGGCCACAACACAGAAACCCACAGGGGGTGACAAAACCCACTAGGCGTTCCACCACAGAGACCAAAGCTGCACGTTGCAGTACATAAACACATCACACACTACACTGCACATTATCACCCAGCTAGTATGAGAGGCTTAACATGACCCTGAGTGACAAAAACAAACGCCGACCTCGATGATGCCGAAGGTTGCATTTACATTTACAGCATTTAGCAACTGATACAATCCTACAATACAAGCAATTGTGGGTTAAGGGCCTTGCTCAAGGACCCAACAGTGGCAGCTTGGCAGAGGTGGGATTTGAACCCTGGACCTTTTGGTCCATAGTCCAGTACCTTAATCGCTAGGCTACCCCAGTCCCACAGGTTGCAAGGACTCGTGGGAAATCCTGGTGTTATCCAGTGCTACAGTTCTGAATGAAACATTTGGCTCTCCTTTCTGTTTTCTCCATGTACTGGATTTATATTATCTCTGTACGAGTGTGAAATGGGTTACAGTGACCCTTGCAGACGGCTATAAGCTCAAGTAATAATGGCGTCTCCTCAGAAGCATCTAGTGTGACACTTGTTTGTAACTGACAAAGAGCTGTGGTGTTAGATGGTCGTGAATATTATGCTCTGACAAAGAAATGCTGCACCCAGATAGAAATGTCGGATTGCTGCGAAACTCCTGCAGTTCTGTCTCCGGCAGATATGTACACGATTAAAGGCGTGGTCTGATGAGACACTGGGTGTAAAAGTGCTTTCCCCACTGCTTCCCCCACTGCCTTATAAAAAGACTCTCAGAGGCTACTTTTGGGTAGGGTACCTCTTAGTGAGAGATGGCTCTAGACGTGCCTCTATGAAGACATTTTGCCCAGTTGACAGACTTTGAGAGGGGTGCATCATTGGACTGGGAGAAGCAGGATGGTCGTTTTGATGATTTGCCTGCCATCTAGAACATTCTGTCCGGACTGTTAGGAGGTGATGCGAGCAGTGGTTCAGTAAGGGCGCACATACATGATAGAACAAGAAACCTGGAATGCTGCGGACTGGAACCGTGTCGTCTGTAGCGACAACTCCAGGTTCTGTTTGGGATCCGACGATGGTCGGGTTCGAGTGTGGAGGCCTCATGGTGAGCGCTTCAATTCTGCCTTTGCTGTGGAGCGACACACTGCCCCATCCGCTTGTGTGATGATCTGGGGAGCCATCGCACATGACTCAGTCACCCCTAGTAGTGATACGAGGGACACTAACAGCTCAGCGATATGTGCAGGACATCCTGCGGCCACGTGTGTTGCCTCTCATAGCAGGGCTTCCAACTCCCTCACAAACGACAGGGGTTTCCCAGGAATGTCTCCACCAGAGTGCAGCACTTCCTTGGCCTGCCCAGTTGCCAGATTTATCGCCAATCGCGCATTTATGGGCCCGGCTTAGTCACCAGATTCAGTAACCGACCACTGTGCAGGATCTACAGGCCCATCTGCAACATCTGTGGGCAAATGTGCCCCAGGATCCCATACAGAACCTGTTTCCCTCCTTGCCCGACCATATCTCATCTTGTATCCAGGCTAGAGACGGCCTAACAGGGTACTAGAGCCTTCTTTCAGTTTCCCCAATAAACATATCCTTTCGCTCTAATATTGTAATCACTTATTGGTGTGTTATTTTCAGAGTGAATTGACATCTTGTTTTCTAACAGGAGAACGATATGGAGGACAGAGCGTACAGGAGTCTTCAGGAACTGGAAGCCTATGCAGAGAACACACAGTCCTCCCTCCTCTACCTCCTGCTGGAGACCCTCGGTGAGTCACTGACGTCGTCATCATCTCTATAGGGTTTAGTTTGATGTTCATAGAACCCGCGTCCGTGTTAAGCATGGTTTGATAATTGGGGAGGCGCAGAACAAATACTGTACTTTAATTATAACAAAGGGTTAGCTTTAATGCGAAGAAATGCAGTGAACGAAATGATGGATCCTTTTAAGGAAAGAGGCATAATTTGAGGATTAAAGCACCACCTACAATTCATTCAGGCAGCCTGGTATTAGCCAAACAAAGGGCTGCAAATGGAAATTTAAGTACAAAAGACGAGGCAAGAAAAGATTCTGTGAGGACTAAACAGAGACAGATGAGAAAATATGAAAAAGAAATCTGTTTTATGTACAGATTACACAGACAGGCTTCAATATGTTTGGTCAATGTGTGGTTTGTGGTGAAATGTCTGTCAAACTCTTAAGCATTTCAAACTGCAAAATATAATATGTATGATTATACGGTGTGTTTTTCTTTCCGACATAATGGAGCCGGTAATATTTCTGGAGACAGTATACTACAACCCCAAATCAGAAATAGGGCCAGTATGGAAAATGCATACAAACACAGTTTCTTACATTGGCTTTGATTTCATTGCAGACAGTATGAACCTGAGGTAATTTCACGTTTTTGGCCAACTTCATTTCATTTGTTAATAAACCTCCATTCCTGCATTTCTGAAAAGATGGCACAGGGGCAATTTAGTGCTAGCAACGAGGTGAAAAATCGAAATGATGTGATTTCAAACAGGTGATTATAATCCTGATTTGATACAAAAGCAGCATCCAAGAAAGGCTGAGACTTTGGGCAGTAAAGATGGGCAGAGGATCTCCAGTGTATCAACAAATCCATACGAAAATGATTGAAATGTTTAAAAACAATGTTCCTCAAAGAAACACTGGAAGGGATTTACATATTCCTCTTTCTACAGTGCATAATATCATTAAACGATTCAAGGAATCTGGACGAATTTCAGTCCATAAAGGGTAAGGGTAGAAACCTAAACTGAGGAGGGGTGATCTCCGCTCCCTCAGACAGCACTGCATCAAGAACCATCATTCATCAATAGCTGATAGAACCACATGGGCAAGGGATTAGTTTATCAAACCTTTGTCAGTCGCTACAACACCGTTACATTCACACATGCCACTTAAAACGTTACTGTGCAAAAATAAGCCTCATGTTAACCATGTCCAGATGCGGCATCGACTTCTCTGGGCTCGGAGGCATCTGAGATGGACCATCACACAGTGGAAACATGTATTGTGCTCAGACCAATCAGTATCACAGATCTTTTTTGGAAGAAATGGATGCCATGTGCTCTAGATCAAAGACAAAAAGGACCATCCAGACTGTTATGAGGAAAAAGTCCAAAAGCCAGGCTCTGTCATGGTATGGGGTCGGGTCAGGGCCCTTGGTAAAGACCATTTCCACTTCTGTGATGTAGCATTAATGCAGAAAAGTCCACTGAGATTTTAGATTTGTTGAACTGATAGAAACTAATAGGGTTTTGTTCTGTTATCCTCTTCCATAACACGCTACCTGTGATCAATGTTTTGATCGGGTTGGTATATAGAGAGCATAAAATCGCCTGGGAAAAGTGTGTGGGAATGTGCTATTATTCACACTCATTATAATGAATTGCTTATTTCATAGGTTATACCAGGTCCGGTCCTGTCTCTCTCTCTCTCTTCCCCCTACTCACTCCCACTCACTCCCACACTGTTCCAGTACAAGCAAAGGTTAAAACCTCTGCTAAGAGGAGCTGCTCTGAATAAGCAATCAAAAAGTTTTTCATTTATTGCTCCAACGATTGCAGTTTGGATGAATTTACACTTTTTGAATTTACAAATTTACTATTAAACTCTGCTGAAGTTTGTTTTTGAGGGCTTGTTAAACCTTTTAAGTACTCGCTGAGCACTTTATTAGGAACCCCATACTAATACTGCAGCCCTGCCCTGGGACTGTTGTAGCCTAGCGGTTACTGTACTGGACTATGGACCAGCAGGTCTTTGGATAACCCTTTAAAATAACAAACATGGGTCAGGACAATTCTATATAGCGCTTTTTACAATGGAGCACTGTCCCTAAAGCAGCTTTACAATTTTAGGTTATGTCCTAATATCTACATTCAGTTCCAAACTGAGGAAGCCAAGGGCGACAGTGGCAAGGAAGAACTCCCTAAGTGTTATGAGGAAGAAACCTGGTTTGAACTTCAGCATCTCGTCTTGTCCATGTCTGCATGCCTTTTAGCATTCTGTTATGTGTTACCGACTTTCTAAAACACGTTGCACTCGTTGATGTGTCATTATTATGCATTGCATGTTTCCAGAAACAATTTCTGAAATATGCATGAAGAAAGCTGATTAAGTGCATTTTTAATCGGGCTCACTTTTCTCCCGCTCTGTATTGCTTTCACTTGAGGGGGCTGAACCACTTTCCTTATAACCTCCATACTCTCTTCTTCATGTAATTACCCATCCAAGCGATCCCACAAGGCTGCATGATTCATGCATTATAGTAGTGCAGTGGTGCAGTGGTGTGTAGATTCTGACCACTGAGGCGTTACCGAGGCCTTTATTTCTCCTTTTAATTTCCTATAATTTGTTGCCTTTTTCACCTCACAGTTTTTAAGTACGTTTAGCAGCCAGGCACTGCGTGTGAGAGACCGCCTGTGTGTAATGGTTACGTGTTCTGATGAGTCATTCATGGGCCATTTTTCCCGCTCGCTTGAAGACAATTAAAATTCAGACTCTACCGATGGATTTAAAAAAATATGAGCGAGAAACCAACTTGCCTAACGTCAACTCATTTATTTACGAAGAGCCAGGTATAGACAGCAAACGAACAGCCAGGGGCAAGGAAAGGGAAAAACTCCCTAAGAAACCTTGAGAGAAACCAGGGTCAAATAAAAAATACATGGTCTTCTGGGTGAGACCAGGTAACATTATGTTCTAGTACAGTATTATGCAAAAGTCTAGGAGCACCATTAGATTTGTTGTTTTAGAAACGGTATTATATACAGTGGTGTGAAAAAGTGTTGCCCCCTTCCTGATTTCCTATTTTTTTTTGCATGTTTGTCACACTTAAGTGTTTCAGAACATCAAACCAATTTAAATATTAGTCAAAGACAACACAAGTAAACACAAAATGCAGTTTTTAAATGAAGGTGTTTAATATTAAGGGAGAAAAGAATCCAAACCTACATGGTCCTGTGTGAAAAAGTGATTGCCCCCTAAACCTAATAACTGGTGGGGCCGCCCTTAGCAGCAACAACTGCACCCAAGCGTTTGTGATAACCTGCAATGAGTCTTTTACAGCGTTGTGGAGGAATTTTGGCCACTCATCTTTGCAGAATTGTTGTAATTCAGCCACATTGGAGGGTTTTCCAG